>CAUYQV010139097.1:0-21362 GCA_963574575.1 Galagoides demidoff | reverse complement strand
CGCCAAACAACAATGATGGCTGCAACCAAAAAATGGCCCGGTGTTGTGGCGGGCGCCTGTGGTCCCAGCTACTTGGGAGGCGGAGGCAGGAGACTCGCTTGAGCCCAAGAGTTGGAGGTTGCTATGAGCTGTGATGCCATGGCACTCTACCCAGGGGAACAGCTTGAGGCTCTGTCTCAAAAAAATAAATAAATATATAAATAATTAATAAAATTAAATTTTAAAAAGCACATCTACCAGTACCGTAATAGTTTACAAATACTCCCCATGGCAACCCCGGGAAATTGACTTGCAGGGATAGAATAAGGGAGAGTTCCCAATTCCAGGAATTTTCCACCGTTTTCCCAGAAACAGTATTCCCAGAATATTCCACCCCCCCTACTTAACATAAAATTAGGCAATCAGGATAAAAAGAGAAATCTTGTTAAACTCAGGGTCTTCTTCGCTCCTTCCTGGGGGCTGACCCATTTTCTTCTCTGGAATGTGCTATGCTTTTAATAAACGTAGGCACTTTGTCTCCTTGCACCTGCTTGCTCTGCTCAATTACTCTGTCAATTCAGTACCAATAACCATTCTTCAGTACTGAGAACCCAGAACCCGGGAACTGGGGTCCACACCTAACAATCTGAATTTGTGCAGTTTTTCCATAATTCAACACTTTTTAAAATACATTTTTAAAAATAGAAACAAACATTTTTTTAAAATAAAAAATTTAAAATCAGCCATTTGCAGATAGATTTATGTTGATTTACAGATTTCACTGAAACTTGTTATCTAGTACTTTCATAGATTTCATATGCTTATAGACCTTTGAAATAGTTTATAAACTAGTTATGATAATTCTCACAAATTTTATTCTCCCACCAAGCCAATTCGTGTATGTCACCTAAAGTTGTAGAGCCATGTACATTAAGGTGCTTGCTCTCTGCCCAGCATTGTTCTGGGTTTGATGTGTGGGATTCATAATAAAGAAGGTACATTTTTTTTTGACTTTCTGGGAAGATGGAAAATATATGAGAGTTCAGGGCAGTAGTATATATGATATAAATTTAAGAATGTGAAGATAAATGTTTTGTTAATAAACATTACATTTTATGGAGGTGGGTCCTCCACTGTGTTGTGAAGGAAATACAAGACTTCCATGAGAAGAATTAGGAAGGAAATTCAGATTCAAAAAGGGTTATGGTAAAAGAAGTGAGCATATTTTCAAAGAATGATTAAATTTAGCTCAGAGTAGCTAAAACATAAATGACTTTCTCATTATGTGACGATAAAGTGATTTTAATAAATAAAAATTACTAAGGAAAGCACATTAATAATGGCTAGAAGAATCTAATCGTAATTTTCTATTAAAAATATTCATCTTGGCTCAGCGCCTGTGGCTCAAGTGGCTGAGTTACCAGCCACGTACACCTAAGGTGGCGGGTTTGAATCCAGCCTGGGCCCGCCAAACAACAATGATGGCTGCAACCAAAAAAATAGATGGGCATTGTGGCGGGCGCTTGTGGTCTCAGCTGCTTGGGAGGCAGAGGCAGAAGACTCACTTGAGCCCAGGAGTTGGAGGTTTCTGTGAGCTGTGATGCTGTGCCACTCTACCCAGAGAGACAGCTTGAGGCTCTGTCTCAAAAAAAAAAAAAAAAGATTAAGTGTGTGTGTGTATCATAGAATACTACTCAGACATAATAAAAAGTGAAATTATGTCTTTTGCAGCAACATGGATAGGCCATTATGTTAACTGAAATAACTCAGAAATAGAAAGTCAAATCCTGCATGTTCTCACAAGTGGTAGCTAAATAATGAGTATACATGGACAAAGAGAGTAGAATAACAGACATTGCAGACTCAAAAGGGCAGGAGGTCTGGAGGGTGGGAGAGGGTGTGGGCTGAGAAATTACCTGATGAGTACTATGGACACCAGTGAGGTGAGGGTTACACAGAAAGCCAAGACTGAGAATTATATCCATGTAACAAATCTTCATGTGTGCCTCTAAATAAATTCATCTTAGACTGTCCTCTTTATTGTCACGGTTTTTCCCAAAGTCGACTAAACTTTTTTCTTGTTTTGGAACACTATTTATTACTAATAGGCCCCATCTGTGGTAATGCTTAGATTAATAGCTGGTAATACTAGTGCTTAAGTTTTCAAGAGAAATTAGGCTAGGTAGGGACAGAATAGGTCAGACAGATCTTATACTGCTTAGAACTTCAGATCTATAGTTGGTAAGAAGAAATTGACTTGTATATTGAATGCTCCTTTTCCAAAACTGTGACAGGTCCAAGCCAACCTTAGGTATATGGGCCTGGAATACAACTGTTTCAGGGCGGGGGGTGGGTGGGTAATATTTCCTATGATATGGCCATTTAGTCCTTTGGAAAACATCTAGGATCACCCTGAAGCATATACTCTCCCACAGGAAAAACCTCCTTTCACTTCTTAGGGCACTCTTCATTCATGTGAATCAGCTACAGTGTGACTTCTCTGAGGACTGAAAATATTCTACCATAGAATTTGTACTATGAGGCCTGTCATAGTGGTCACATCTGTAATCTTGGCACTCTGGAGGCTGAGGTGGGGGCATTGCTTGAGCTCAGGAGTTCAAGACCTGCCTGAGCAAGAGTAAGGCATCATCTCTACTAAAAATAGAGAAATTAGTTGGGCATCTGTAATCCCAGTTACTCAGGAGGCTGAGGCAGGAGGATCTCTTGGGCCCAGGAATTTGAGGTTGTTGGGAACTATGCCAAAGCTATGGCATTCTAGCCTAGACAACAGAGTGAAACTCTCAGTCAAAAAGAAAAAGAATTTCAAATTCTGATGGTCAAACTTGACCCCAATCTGAGTCAACAAGGTAACCTCTCCTGTGGTAAATAAAGAGGTAGCAGTATATATGTGCTCTCTTATTATAGAAGATGAGAAAGGAATTAACTGATAAAGTACTATATTCATTCCTAGTGTTTTTTATTGCAGACTAGACCACAACTACTATAGTCTGCATTTCTGTATTTTCTATTTAATGGAGAGTGGGTCAAAATCAATGAAAATTTGCCAAAAAATATGCTCAGTTGAAAACTTCTGTTATCTGGTCCCAATTTGAACTGCATTTTATCACATGTTAGTAATTTGTTAAGTTTGGTCAGAATCAGTTACTCCCTTTCACTTAATCTCTTTAAAAGTTTTAATGGAAAGGAAAAACAGAACAGTTGATATAAAGATTTTTCTTTGATAATTAATACCAGTCAACTACTTTTTATATTCTTTTAAGGGAATTTTTTAGTTAACCAGGTTGCTTTCAGATGTATTTTAGGATCATAAATTAGATGCCTTTGTCTGTATTTTTTAGTAGGCAGATGAAAGTGGTTTTAGTTAGGAAAATAATCCTAAGAGAGTCTCTTATTCCCACAAATACTAACTCTAAAGAATGTTTTCTATGTTTTTTAGTCGGCCATATACTAACAAGGTCATCACTTTATGGTACCGTCCACCTGAACTGCTATTGGGAGAAGAACGATATACGCCAGCTATTGATGTATGGAGCTGTGGGTAAGTTAGGCTTATTGACTGATTTATTTTACTTGAATTTTATGATCATAAATTAAAATCAGATCATTTGGTAATCATAGGTATTTTTTCTATTAGATGTATCCTTGGTGAACTCTTCACTAAAAAACCCATATTTCAGGCAAATCAGGAACTTGCACAACTAGAATTAATAAGGTAAGCTGCTAATTATAATATTTGTGGGGGTGGAGGCTATCACACTCCATAGAAAATTGTAGCTCTTTCAAGCTTATCTTTTCAGGATGAGAACAGCATGGTTCTCCTGAAGGCTAATGACTGCTAAATGAAGGAGAAACTAGACTGTAGGCACTTTGTTACTTGTTTCAGTAAAATTAAGGTTCTTAAAAGTCCCTAGATTTGTGTGTGTGTGATTAAATCAGTGGACTTGAGGCTCAAAAGATAAGACTGGCAAAGAAGAGAAAATATGAGATTGGAGAGAATGAATGGCAGATAAATTTTTTAAAACAGGCAGAAAAAAAATTAATGTTTGTATGTGTCTATGTATGTGTGTATGCATACCAAAATACATGCAGATACCTGCTAGGATAGGTCTTCATTATTTGGAGCCTGTCATAAGACTTAGCTCATATGCCGTTTTACTCATACATGTTAGTCACCTTTCTCTTTATCTTATATTTTAAAATAAACTTTTTCTTTAATAAAAGGGCTTTGGTTTACATATAATGTAAATTTATAACTTATAAGATTTCCATAACTTTTGATAGTTTCAAAATAAAGATGAAATCATTTAGGAAGGATACTGATAGGAGACACAGGTTTACAGACTCTTGTTTTGTCAACTGAATAAAATGAACGTAAAACAACAAATAATAACCAGAGAAAGAAAGATTCTAACTTCATCTCATATTATTATGAAAAGTTTCCCCAGAAAGCAATAACTTTAACCAAAGTTAAAGGAGATCCTGAGAATTGATAAGTATTCCCCTTTGAGGAGAGACATTTATAGTTAGCATGCCCAAAGTTTCAAAAGCAAACAAACAATAAACCTCAAAAAGCTTTACAGTTGCCATATCTGGTGGTTGGATAGGTTGTTTACTATAGTCCGAGGACTCCTTGAGCTCAAGAGTTCAAGACCAACCTGAGCAAGAGTGAGACCTCTGTCTCACTTTATTAGAAGAGACACTTCTAATAAAGAAAAATTAGCTGGGCATTGTGGTGGACACCTGTTTGCCCAGTGGCTTGGAAGGCTGAGGCGCGTGGATGGCTTGAGCCTATGAATTTGAGGTGGCTGTGAGCAAGGCTGAGGCCATGGAACTCTAGTCTAGGACAACAGAGTGAGACTCTTGTCTGGGGTGGGGGGAATGCGGGAAGATTGTTTACTAGAGGGCACACCAGAGAAAGAGTGCCCCAGTTAAAGCCTGCTTCTCTGGAGATTTGTCAGCTGTAAGCAGAAATACCCAGGCCACAAACTATCACTGCTTTAATTCCAAAGCACCCAGTTGCTTCACCTTAAAATGTCAGCATAGAACCAGTTAATGTAGGTCCAGGCATGGCTGAAGGGATGACTGAAGGGATCCACGCATAGTGCTTTTAATGAAATTACAAAGAGGAAAAGGGAGGGGAGAGAGTTCAATAGAAACATAGGAAACGTTTACCTTATCTTTTTTTATTGTGAGACAAGCAAAAAGGATCAAGAGGAATTGATAGTCCTGAAAATAAGAAATACACCTTCCAATGCTAATTGAACATTAACACAGTTATATATCGGTAGAAAAAGAGAAGAAACTTCAAAACATTGAAATATTATAGGCTATATTCTGTAAATAAAACAGAATAAAACTAGAAATTAATATGAAACTAGAAACAAGAAAGTCAACTATCAAAAATTTTTAAATATGCTGAAAAGAATTTTTTTGGTTATTTTGGTTAAAAAGGAATCAAACTTTAGAACATGTACTTTAAAAAAAGAGTTGTAAATTATGTATGAAAATCCATGAGCTGGGCTAGGCATGGTTGCTCATGCCTTTAATCTTAGCACTTTGAGAGGTGAAGGCAGGAGGATTGCTTGAAACGAGGAATTTGGGACCATCCTGAGCAAGAGTGAGACCCTGTCTCTATGAAAATTAGGAAATTAGTGGATGTGGTGATGCACACCTGTAGTCCCAGCTACTCTGGAGGCTGAAACAGGAAGATGGTTCAAGCCTAGGAGTTTGAGATTGAGCTATGATGACACCACTGTACTCTAGTTCAGGCGACAGAGTGAGACCTTCTCTCAAGCAGAAAATCACAACGTTCAATATACTATTAAATAAGAAAGGGAAAGTAAAGAAATTAAGCATTCAGCTGATAAGCTTAGGGAAAAAACCAGCAAAATAAACTCAGAGAAAAAGAGCCATTAATGAGTAACAATACAGAAGAATTAGAATTTATGAATAAATCTATGAACAGTCTTGAATTTACTCACACACTTATACAAAGTAAATTAATCACTAGTTTAACTTAATATGAAGAGAAAGTATAAAGAAATTAAATGAAATAAATTATGAGATAGAATTGACCTCTGATATAAAGGAAATCAAAGCAATTATGAGCTACTTGATTCAGCACAGTTGCCCCTAAGACACATTAGAAAACCCAAATGGGAGAAATAATGGTTTTATAGCATTTCTCAAAAGAACCAGGCCCCAACATTTCATTGGTATATTCTTGTAAGTCTTTCAGAAACCTATATTCTTTAAATTATTCTAGGATATAAGAATACTACAGCAGGAGCTTTCTTATTCAGCCTTCCTTTGAACAGCCTTATTAGATGGATTTTCTCCATCCCTTCTCTAGATAGATACTAGTTTGATAATATAACAAGCTAAGTGCTGTAGCTACTGCTTTCTAGGAAGACCATGTACATATTCCACCAGTTGAAGAGTATGCTGACCAAGAGGTGGTTGTTAGTTGCTAATTTTTATGCCAACCTTTTAGTTTTGTAATACATAATTTAATTAGACACAGGTGGCAGTGCTTTGCAAAGTCTTTAAAACATTGGTGTCCTGTTAGTGGTGGGCAAGTATAAGTTGCAAAAGTCATAAAAATGTAGAAGAATTTATTTAGCATTCAGATTGCTTTGAAAGTATTTTTAATTTCTAGATTTATTTAAAACAACCAAAACTAAAAGTCCTTATTAGTGTTTTAATGGTGTGGTTTGTGCAAGAAAGCTAATGCAGAATTTCATTCAGTAAATACTGTTCAAAGGGAACGCTGTGGGTGTTTGTCAGAAGATTGGAAAATAAATGTATATTTACAAATTTTCAGTTAAAATAAAATGTTTTAAGTTATGAATCTGTGTTTTTTTTTAATGATTCCTTCTAACCCATTTTTCAAAATTCAACAAACCAATTATCAACCCTGATTATATTGGATATACTAGGGTTTCTATTAACGATAGCACAATGCAAGCATTATTCTAAGAGTTTCACTTTCACTTGAATTATCTCTGTTAAGCTTCATAAAAAACCCTGTATCATCTTTTGATAGTTAAAAAAACTAAACCTTAGAGATGTAAACAATTTGTCCAGGGTTATAACATCTAGCAAGTGACAAAACAGATTCAAATCCAGACAGTGTTACCTTAGAATTGAAACTTTTTAATCATTACTCTATCCTACATAGGAAATAAAACCCTGGAACCTTACAAAGTCAGTGTGACACAAATACCAGCACTTGAAAAAGATAGATGAAAAGTTTTTCAAGATATTAATATTAACATTCTAAGGGAAGTATTATCAAATATTATCCAACTTTTCATTAAAAAGTTAACTTGCAGAGTGAAACAGGGTTCATGACAGGAATACAAGGCACTTTAGTCTTAGGAAATCTATAACTATAATTCATCATTTTTACTAGAAATCAAAAAATATGTTTATCTTGATAGGTATTAAATAGGCATTTGCCATAGAAATGTAGACTATTAAGTGTACAGAGGTATTTCTTTAACTTGATAAAAATATGTACTACCAACTGACAGCCAGAATAATTTTCATGGTGAAATACTAGAAGAAATAAAGATAAATATGAAAGTTTTCTTCCATTATTATTATTAAGAGTGTTTTAGAAGTACTAACTGGTATCCTTAGGAAAGTGAACCTAGAAAGAGAGAGATAGTAGAAAGGTGAAGGCAGTTTTGTCATAATTTGCATATGATGACATTGCATACGTGGAGCATGCAAGGGAATTACTTGAAACACCTCAAAAGTTTGGTTAAATGGCAAGTGAAAAAATGTACACAAAAATACTAATTAGTAAAAATACTAATATATATTCATAAATAGTAAAAGCAATAGCTTTAAAAAATTCCAAGAACTAGTTAGAAAACACAGGGAAAGAAGATAGCTTCAATAAAACCACCACTATAGGTAGGTTCATCACCGGTGGTACATTGGTTAGGGTGCCAGCCACATAACTGAGGCTGGTAGGTTTGAACCTGACCTGAGTCTGCTAAACAATAATCACAAGTGCAAGAAAAAAAATAGCCAGGCATTGTGGCAGGCACCTGTAGTCCCAGCTACTTGGGAGGCTGAGGCAAGAGAATTGCTTAAGCCTAAGAGTTTGAGGTGGCTGTGAGCTGTGATGCCAGGGCACTCTACCAAGGGTGACATAGTGACAGTCTGTCTCAAAACAACAACAACAAACAAAAACACCCTAGTATACACACCCCAGCAACAGTGAAAACTATGTTTTGCTTAAAACTATAGGGCGATTCGAAAAACTGTTGCAGAGGCATATCTTATTTTTGGCTAGGAAGTCATAATCCTTTTTTTTTAAGATGACAGCTCATCCTATATTAGTTATTGGACTTCCTATGAGAATTTTAAAAGACAGTTTCTATAATTTCACAATTAATATTATGTTTATTTGGAAGCATAATCTTGAAAATAACCAGGAGAACTTTTACAGAAGGAAAATTTGGCATATCATATGTTAAGACCAAATTACAATTATTGAAACTATTTTAGCACAGAATATATAGATGAATCGATAGAACTATATTTTGGGGAAGTTCAGAGATAAAACAAGTTACTATAGACCTTAAGATATAGTACAGAAGACATTTTAGATCAGATTGAATAATTATTGGACAATATTGATTACTGGTTGTGTCATTTATTAGGCACTGAGGATACAACAGGTAGCAAAAGGAAGAAGATAGGGAGAAAATAGGGGACAAAAGAAAGTATAAAGTATAGGAAGGTATAAAGTATACCACCTTGTATACTATGCAGGTGGTAGAAGTATAAGGGGATAGAAAATGATGAGACGTAGCATTGTGTATAATGTTAGAGAAGGTATCTCCCATAAAGGGACATTTGAGCAGAGATCTGAATCAAGTGAAGAAATAGTAATTAAAGACTGTGAGACCTGAGTAGTGTACTTGGTTTACCTTACAAATATGTTAAATCAGTTCATGAACCATTTGGGGAAAGAAAAGCTCAGTTCATTTAATAGCATACTGTAGTTATTAAAAGTGAAATAGTTGATCTAGAGATACTAACATGGAAAAGCAACATAAAAAGAGCAGCTTTACAAAAGGCTAGTTTGATCCCATTTAGGTAAAACAAATACATCAGAAGACGCAAATTATTAATCTTAAATATGAACTTATGAGGTAGGGAGGGGAAAATTTTATTTTCTGGTTTATGTATAATTAAGCATTTTTTGTTTTGTTGAGATTCTTATGATTTTATACTATAAAAAGGTGCTTCAATTTTGATTCTATAGCATTAGTTTCTTTTTAAACATGAGGAAAATAAGGAAGTTTCTGGTAAAACAAATTTCTCTGTGTAACAAGGCAACAGAACATAATGAAAGAGTTGTTGTGTGGGCTTTGGAATCTTATACACCTGCATTCTAATGCCAGATTAGCTACTTCCTGCTCCTATGACTTAGGGTAAGTTCCACAATGCTCTTTTTCTTTACAAGTAAAACAGGGCTAATAAGATGCTTCTGGTTCTAAGAAGTAAGTTAGTTTCCTAGGCCATACTTTTTCCTCTCACCTTATTTGCAGTAATGCTTGATTGTTTTCACAACCTAAAGGCTTAGGGTGATACAGGGTTGGTATATATGAATATGTGTAAAACTGATCTGGAATGTACCGTGTTTCTCCGAAAATAAGACCTACCCCCAAAATAAGCCCTAGTAGGATTTTTATGCATTTGTTAAATATAAGCCCTACCCCAGTAAGACCTATGCAGCATATCTGCCTAGCCACTCCCTGCATTTCAGCACCGAGAAGTAAGGAAGACTGGAATACCCTTTGTTTGCCACAGCTCCTTTCTCCAAGCTGATGGCACTTACGGGTACACACGTGGTAATCGCAGTCACAGGCATCCTATTGCACACATGCAGATGGCTAGGGGAAAGGAGTTCAGCATCACTAGCGCCAGCCCCACCAGCAAGGTCGGCTCCCCCGTCAGGTTCCAGAAGAACTTGTATTCGAATAAATGTAGATTGTTGTTTAATAAAATAAGACATCCCCTGAAAATAAGCCCTAGTGTGTCTTCTTGAGAAAAAATAAATATAAGACAGTGTCTTATTTTCAGGGAAACACGGTGTGTAAAACAGATCAAGAGTGGAACTACTAATCAGAATCTGTCTTAAAGAGTTTTACAATACAGTGATCAGGTTATTTTATTTATAATTTGCTTTGTTCCAAAAAGTATTTTGAGCAGATGATGACAGTTTTGTGATGAAAGTAGCACGGGGTAAAAAGTGATGAAAAAAGAGAGTGGAAAACATAAGCAGGGACAAAATTGGATGAATAAGGGCAAAAATGATCTCTCTGTGACCATAGACATCTTAGTACACAAAGGTCATACTTACAACTCCAAGCATTCTAGCAGCCAGCTAATGTACATTGCTTATGAAATAGAAAGGCTTATGATTATGGGAGAAATCAAAAGTAGATTAAAATTAAACAATTTTGCTTTCTCTGTCCATTTTCTTACCACCCTGCAAAAACCACAAATGAAATTCCGAGAACGTTAAAGGAACAGATTTCATTTGTTCCAAATGGAAACTACCATATTTTAAAAAATGAAGCATGTAAACCTTCATAAACCCATATTATAGACTTATTTATAATAAACTTATTTATATATAAACTTGTTTATAGACTTTTTATAATAAAAAAAATTTACAGACTTCTTGTGCTTCTCAGTTTTTTGGTCTCAAACCTTACACTCAAATTATTGAAGATCTCAAGAACTATTGTTTATGTTGTTTGGTTGTTTCTATTGATATTCACCATATTAGAAAATAAAAATATTTATTAATTCATTTTAAAATAATGTTAACATTTTAAGTTCTTCTGTATGTTCCAAAATAAAAGTTGAAGTGAGTGATGTTCTTTAACATTTTTACAAATCTTTTAAAGCCTGAATTAATAGAAGTGACACTCGTATCCTCATATCTGTGATGTGCTGTTTTCAGGAGTCTTTTTAGGTAATTGTGCATATGCTTTTTTAAAACTGTACATAAATTAGATAAGTGGTAATTTTTAATAGGCTGTAATGCATCATCTGAAACCATAGGAAGGAATTTTGTACTACACTATATTGAAATTCATTATTCTGTCTTGCATTTTGAATGGATCTTTTATCATGATTTTGTGACGTTATGCATTAGTCATTTAGGAAATACTGGTTCATTAAGTGGAACATTTCATTCAAATCGGAACATTTCACTATGTAATTGTTAATCACCTTTAATCTCATCAGAAAAACCTTTAAGTTTTGTGAGGCTGTCAAGCACATTAGAGGATATAAGTTTTCTAATATTTTTATTTTCTCCATAAAATTCAAATTTTAGGGTCTAGGGGATACTCTGGGGTCTTTAGGCCCCACTTTTGAGAACTGCTGTCTACCAGTCTCTTAAGAATACTGATGTATAGCATCTAAGTTAGTAAGTAGAAAATACAGCATTACAGTGAAGTGACAATACTTTTATTAGGCCCATGGTATTTATTCCTTCTTTGATTAGAAGGATGAATACAGATTAGGAAGTCATTTATAATGTTTGTAGCCCAGGGGAAAACATAGAGATGATTATTATAGAGTTTCTAAAAATCACACTGATAAAATTAAAGCACCCTGTTAACATTTAAAAGCCGTAAAAAAAAGAGTAAATGGATCTTTCCTTAACAGGAAATGTGATTTTTGTATGTCAAACTTCAAACCTTTCCTATAATAAAGCTTTCCTAATTAACTCATAAAATATAATGGTCTAAAATATTCATAAAAGCAAAAAGTAGAACCTATAAAAGGAAGTAATCAAGATCTAATTGAAAAGGGATGGAAATAGAAGAATTTAATATTAGTAAGCTAGAGATATTAAGCATTATAAAGATAGCAGTCATTTCTAAATATATAAATTCTGGGTGACAGTTGGACCCCAGTAGGATTATCTTACTCTTAGAGTGTTATAGTATTGATTACAATTCATGTGTAACAAGATCCCGAGAAGCATAATTGGAGAAAAGAGTGGTTAGAGGGATTTATTCTATCACCCTTTCAAAAGTATATGGTATTGACACCAGAGTAGATTGATTATAGTAGATTCACAAAGCAGTGAATAGTTATTTGGAAATGTAGCATAGATGTTAGCATATGATGCATTTCTAGTGCAATTTAACCAATATCACACAAGCAGGATTCAAAAACTATAAAGTTTGTTTTAAAAGTCTCTTCTTTGGGAACATTTATACACTGTTGGTGGTATGGCAAACTAATACAGCCTCTTTGGAAAGAAGTTTGGAAAATCTTCAAACAGCTAAAAGTAGACCTTCCATTTGATCCCACAATCCCATTACTAGGTATCTACCCAGAAGGAAAAAAAATTTTTCATAAGGGCATGTCACTCAAATGTTTATAGTAGTTCGGTTTACAATTGTGAAGATGTAGGAAAAAACCCAAGTACCTGTCAACCCATGGATGGATTAATAAACTGTGATACATGTATACCACAGAATACTATTCAGCTATAAAAAGAGGGAAACTTTACATCTTTTGTATTTACCTGGATGGAGTTGAGGAACATTCTCCTTCACAAACTCAAGAAAGGAAAAGCAAGCACCCCGTATACTCAATAATAATCTGAAATAGTAGATGAACAACTACAGGCCCACAGAGAAGAATACCCAATTAAATTCAGGAAGGCGGTGGGGGTTGGTAAGCTCTCACCTAACAGGTACAATGTAAGGGTTTATTAGCACACCTGGGTGAAGGACTCACCTACAACTCAGACTTTTACCTTATGAATGCAAATAATGTAATCTGATTGTATGTACCCTTGTATTAATCTGAAATTAAAATATTTGAGAGGTACCTTGTAACTCATTGTGACTTCTCTGCATGAGAAATGTTCTCAACCTATCCTATATGATATAAATATAAGACTCAAAGATGTAAAAATTAGAGTTCTCATCTTCATTATAGTTGAGAAAAGTGCCTCTTAAAACTGTATTGTGTGCTTCAGTCTGCACTTCCAGCTAAATCTTTCTGGGCCTTAAATCCCACCTACATTTATTTATTTAGTCTTTCTACCAAGTGTCTTTACCTAGTTACTTCCATGCCTTTACCTGTATTCTCTCTGCTAGCAGCATATGTCTCTTACTCCTTTTCCCACCTACCTAAGGTTTGTTTATCTTTGGAATTATAACCAAAATTCTCCCCCTCCACTGCCTCCCTCCACTAACTTGAGTAAGTTTTCTTATATTTCTGCAGATTGAAAGTATTCTTCACTTCCTGTATTCCAGTGTGCTTTATACTTCCATTATAATATATATCAGCCTGCATGGGATTTATCATTTATGTTTATGTGGTACTTGGAGAAGTACATACAAACAAGAATCATGACTCGGCACCTGTGGCTCTGTGGCTAGGGTGCACCAGCCATATACACTAGAGCTGGCGGATTTGAATCCAGTCTGGGCCTGCCAAACAGCAATGACAACTACAACCACAAAATAGCCGAGTGTTGTGGCGGGCGCCTGTAGTCTCAGCTACTTGGGAGGCTGAGGCAAGAGAATTGCTTAAGCCCAAGAGTTTGAGGTTGTTGTGGGCTGTGATGCTATAGCACTCTACCAAGGGTGGCGTAGTAAGACTCTGTCTAAAAAAAACCCCCAAAAAGCAAGAATCACGTGTACTGAAATCAGAAGGTGAAAAAAAAATGTTGATAGATGACTTTTGATCTATCTGTCTTTTCTATCTATCTATTCTTTTCACTTGAGAAGTGAAAAGAATTCAGTTAGGTCGAATTTAGAGAGAGGGAATATGAACATAGACATGGAGTGATGGGGAAGAATTGCATTGGGATTTGAGACTAAGAAGGCATTTTGGGACCAGATCATAGGGAGCCTATGCTGTAGGATTTTGGCCTTCTTTCCTAAGCAAATAGGTTTGAGGAGGTTGTGCAGATTGCGTTTTAAGGCAGAAAGACTGGTTGTGTACAAAGAATAAGTTCTTAATGTATTAAAAGCTTGGATTTACAAAAATGCCAAACTATATTGAGACAAAAACTCAGCTAAATAATGGCACCTTTCACCATCACTTCCTTACATACATTTCTACATACATTGATCTATATTTCTGTATAGAGTATTTTTACTTTTAGTCAGTGATGCATCAACATTTTACTTTCACATATGAAGACCAGCTGCTACTTTTATAGACAATAGACCTTTTTTACTTTTGAGATTTGGTATATCTTAAATAAGCATATTTAACCAATTTTTCATGTGTATATTGCTAAATCAGTTTTAAATGTTTACCAAGTAGAGTTACCTATTTGTTTAAGCTTTCTACAAGTTACTCTAACAAAAGTTTACTAATTAATACCAAAATAATAAGAGTTTTCAATATTTAAATAAGAGAGTAAAGCTGTTAAAAATTTTAAAACCTCAAGATCAGTGGCACTACTTAAATTGGAGAAGGAATGTGTCAATTCATGTTGGGTTCTACTGACGGAGTTCAGCACAGTCCTGACACCACAGTGACCTTCCTGGTCAGCGCAGGAAGCCTGTCCAGTTGTAGAAGAGGGAGTGACAGGCACCAGAGAATCAGAGTGAGAAAGACATACACTAAACTCTAGTTCCTCAATTTTTTGGCATAAAATTTTTTAAATTGATTTTGAAGCATGTGAGTGTCCCAGTGTTTGAGATTTTCATTTGTAAAACTATTAAAAGTATTCACTGAAGATAAACTGATTTCTCAAATAATTACATTGGGATGACTAAACTACTTAATTGAAACTTCAAAAAAAGTATTTGGTCTTCAATTTTTGTTTATTTAAAAATGAGTTGCTGTTTTGTATAATAGCGGCACGTGTTATCCTTTCTATGTGGTTTACAGTGATGTACTTCTTTTTGTGTGTTGTTTAGCCGTATATGTGGGAGTCCGTGTCCTGCAGTGTGGCCTGATGTAATCAAACTACCATATTTCAACACCATGAAACCAAAGAAGCAATATCGTCGAAAGTTAAGAGAAGAATTTGTTTTGTAAGAAGGGGATGCTTAAGCATCCATATTGCATTGAATGCTTTTTCTTTTTTTTGAAGTTATTTCTTGTCAGTTCTAAATGTCATTCTGTCTCTTATTGGCCTGAGGTAGAGCTGTCACAATTCTGGGTCTATTTAATTTTGAGTTTTCTTTTACGATGTGCAAGTTACCATTTCACCATCATTATGGAATCAGTGATTTGGGATTGTGTGTTTAGTTTGGTATTTACATGAAAGACCTTTGATGATAACCATTTTAAATTTTGTCAGAACAGTTTTCAAGATACTTGAGCTTAGGTTTTTATTTTGCTTTAAGAAATTATTCAGTTCTTAATTGATATTATAACAGTGAATTGCCTGTAGAGTAATATACTGCTGTTTGCTAAGTAGTTACAAAATTATGTAAAAATGGTGAAATATTTCATCAGAGGAAAATATGGGATATATTAGAATAAAATATTATTGATATAATGTTAGTATTTAAAATTTAATTTATTTTTCTGAGTTTTAATTTTTAAATGTAATTTAAAGTAACTTACTTTGCCTTTAAAAGAAGCTCCTAAAGAAACACTAAGCGTGTGTCTAAAGAACGTATATGACTTTTGTAATCCTCTCATGCTAGTATTCCTGCAGCTGCGCTAGACTTATTTGATTACATGCTCGCCTTGGATCCTAGTAAGCGCTGCACTGCTGAACAGGCTCTTCAGTGTGAGTTCCTTCGAGATGTGGAGCCCTCAAAAATGCCTCCACCAGAGTAAGTGACTTTTTATTATATTAGATTCCCCATATGCAGAATCTGGACAGTTTTAATAACATCTGCAGAATGAACAGAAGATACTCTGTGTCTAGTTAAGTCAAAGAAATACGATAAATCTAAAGAAATAGATAAAACACCAGTAATACACAGGATTTGCAGGCATTTAATGTTTAGCTAACCATAGGACTAGCAAAAGCAGCTTTCTCCTAGCTAATTTTAGGATTAATTAATTTTAAGAGTTAGTAATAATATTATAGGTCTAAGAAAATGTTCCTATTGCTTCTATCTGCTGCTGCTACTATTTTAATAATACTTTTACCAAATACCTAGACTACTTACACACTGTTACTAGTACTGCTGGGGCAGTTTGAGTGCTGTTTTTTTTTTTTTTTTTAAGAGACAGAGTCTCACTTTGTTGCCCTTGGTAGAGTGCTGTGACGTCACAGCTCACAGCAACCTCCAACTCCTGGGCTTAGGCGATTCTCTTACCTCAGCCTCCCAAGTAGCTGGGACTACAGGTGCCCGCCACAATGCCCAGCTAGTTTTTGTTGCAGTTTGGCCAGGGTCGGGTTTGAACCCGCCACCCTTGGTATATGAGGCCAGCGCCCTACTCACTGAGCCACAGGTGCCACCCTTGAGTGCTGTTCTAAGCATTTTTTCATGTATTTCATTAATCTTTATAATCCTATATATAAGGTAGGTATTATTACCATTTTACAGAGGAAGAAAACAGGTTCAGAGAGGTTAAGAAACTTGCCCAAGAATACAAATCTAGTAAAGGATGCAGCGAGCTCTCAAATTCAGTTTAATCCAATTAGAAAGAGAAGTTCTAAAAGTATTCCACGGCATAATACACAATAGAAATTCTTTCCCACCATGTGAAAGACTGTTAATATCAAAATCCTATATGAAATAATTTATTATCTGATGGTATGGGGAGTGCTTAGACTTTGGGAGTCAGAATGGCTGGGTTCTTGAACCTTTACTTTCTCATGGCTCCTGTAATTCCCTACTCCTGTAGGATTGATTTGGTGGGGTGGGTAGAGAAGAAAACAGTCAGCTTCTCTTTTCTTGACAGGAGCAAGAAAACTTGTATATTTTATTTTAAAGAATTTTCTAAATGATTAGGACATCATTAAAAGCAAAACTATGTCTATAATTAATGTTTACATGTAACAAAATTAGCATCTTTTAAATGAACATACATGGGCTTTGGAGTTCAAATCCTGGCTCTTCCACTTATCAGGTAGATGGGCTTATATTTCTGTGAGGCTGTCATACTCAGCTTCATTAAGTTTTGTATTGAACTGCACAATGATTTGAATGGAATCATTGATTTGGAATGATTTGAAAGGTAAAGAAGATCTGCCATCTGACAAGCTGAGGGACCTAAATCTTTCACTGTTGGATTAACTGTTTAATAGTTTTTTGCTTATCAGTAGTTGTGAAATTTTGGGTCTACTACCCCTTCTAAGAACTTTTTTAAACTTCTGATTTGAAAATTTCAATTCTGCACAAAAATAGAATAATATAGACAGCATTCATATATGCTTTAGATTTAATAATTACAGTATAACAACTGTAAGTTGACCATACAAGGGATATAGCAAACTGGTCAACATACAGAAGTGGTCAGCGTAAGGAACTAGGCCTACTGTACTGTTGCATATGTGTGGTACATGTCTGGTTTCATGAAAATTAGGTCAACTTCAGGAAGTGATCAATGCATGGAGGTGGTCGACTGTGACGATTCTACTGTATTAATATTTGAATCTATTTGCTGTATGATGGTATACTTTCCTTTTCCTGAACTAGTCGAATATTGTATAGGGTGTCCATAAAGTTCATTAAACTAGCTGACTAGGAGCTGATTAGGACCATCATTAAAAGCAATAATGCTTTTAGTGGAGATGACACTTGCAAAACTTCATTACATATCTATAATAACTAGGACTTTATTCTACATGCCTACAGTACTTCTACAAAGCATAAAAAATTTAATAATGGCATTCCTAATGGGCATTCCATATTTAAATTTCCCCAATTGGCAAAATAATTTCCTATTAAAAAAGTCTGAAACTTTTTTTTTTTTTTTTGAGACAGCGTCTCATTATGTCACCCTCTGTAGATTGCTATCGCATCACAGCTCACAGCAACCTCAGACTCTTGGGCTTAAGCAATTCTCTTGGTTCAGCCTCCCAAGTAGCTGGGACCACAGGCGCCCATCACAATGCCTGGCTATCTGTTTTTTTGGTTGTAGTTGTCATTGTTTAGCAGACCCGGGTTGGATTCGAACCTGCCAGCTCCCGTGTATGTGGCTGGTGCCCTAGCCACTGAGCTGCAAGCACTGAGCCTAGAACTTTTGTAACAAATTCATTCAAAACTCACACACTGAATTTAATTGTCATGTGTCTTCAGTCTTAGTTGCTCCTTTAAGAGGGCTTTTTCGTGACATTGACAGGAAGGATAGCCAAGCTAGCTGTTAGGTAAAACATTTAATAATATGGATTTGATTGTTTTCTTGTGATCACAATTTGATTAATCTAAAGAAATAGATAAAACATCAGTAATACACAGGATTTGGAGGCATTTAATGTTTAGCTAACCATAGGACTAGCAAAAGCAGCTTTCTCTTGGGGCGCAAGAATACTATCTAGATCAGTGGTTTTTAACCTTCCTAATGCCTCCTAATTCCGCTACCCTTTAATATAGTTCCTCATGTTGTGGTGACCCCCAACTACAAAATTATGTTTGTTGCTACTTCATAATTGTAATTTTGCTTCTGTTATGAATTGTAATATATCTGGTAGGCAGGATGTATTTTCATTGTTACAAAGGGGTCATGACCCACAGGTTGAGAACCACTGATCTAAATGGTCATGTGTGCTTCTTGTTCTGTCACATCATGAGGAATATAATGTTATTTTGTTCGATCATTGATAGCACTAACTTTGGTCAGTTGGTTTAGTTTGCCACATGAAATAATTGGTAAAACTATATCAAGCATATTTTGACTTAACATCTAAACTTTTTTTAAGGAAAGCAAAAGATGTCATTTTCAGTAAATTATAAATGTTAACATTTCTCCGTAGGTCAGTTGCATTACCTATAACTGTATTTGGTAGAATACAAATAGCTAATCATTTTGATATGTACCAGTAGTCACATAAAAAATGCTCAGGAATTAATTGATTATTGTTCTTTTTTCATCTTGAACTTATATTTACTCCTGCAAATTTTATCATAATGTATTAGGTTATTAAATATATGAAATGTCCAATTTCAAATCAGAAGTTTAGTTTATGATATTTCAGGCAAGAAGCAGTATAATTTATCAGTGTGCCTTAACTATCAACACAGTTTGCCATCTTAATGGTAGCTTGTGTGCCAGCAGTGTAGAAGCCTAGAGAGCAATTAATGAGTAGCAAAGAAATCACAAAAGGTGTTTTTCACAGTTTGTTGAAAATTGAATTATTTTTCCTTGCAAGAAGTGGTCCAAAGCCTAGAAAAAGTAGTAGTCAGTTAGTGCAAGATCTGGTGAATACGGTGAATGACAGAGGGTTTTCCAAGTCCAGCTTCCGCAGTTTGAGCAGTGTTGTTTATGTCCGGCTTTTCTAAACAAGATGATTGGCCTGTCTATATTGATCAATATCAGCTGCTTAATCACAAGAATCCTCACCATTTCATCCATTTGGTTGCAATAGACAACTGCTGTAATTGATTGAAGGGTTTTATGAAGCTGCAATGGATAATACCAGTATTGGACCACTAAACAGATAGCATTAGCCTTTTTTGTTTGTTTTTTGTTTTTGAGACAGAGTTTCTCACTCTGTTGCCTTGAGTAGAGTGCTATGGCATCATTGCTCACAGCAACCCCAAACTCTTGGGGTCAAGAGATCCTCTTGCCTCAGCCTCCTGAGTAGTTGGGACTATAGGCGCCTGCCATAATGCCCAGTTAGTTTTTTTTTTTTTTTTTCTATTTTTAGTCGAGGTGAAGTCTTGCTCTTGGTTAGGCTGGTCTTAAACTCCTGAGCTCAGGAGTCCATTCACCTCAGCCTACCAAAGGGCTAGGAGAACAGGCGTGAGCCCCCCTGCCTGGCCCTCATTAGTTTTTTTTTTGATGAATATTTGGTTTGGAGTATGATTTGGCACTTTATCTAACCATTGTGCCAAAAGCTTGCAGTTGTCTAAAATAAACCATTGCTCATTACATATTAACAAAGTTTAGAAATGGTTTGCCTTTATGTCACAACAGCAAGGAAAGGCAAGCCTTAAGATAATTTTGTTTATGATGTTCATTAATTCATGCAGAATCCATCTTCTTTACCTTGCTGATTTGTTTTAAGTGGTCCAGTATTTTTGAAATAGTAACATCAAACCTTGCTGCTAATTCACACGTAGGTTGAGATGGATTCGCTTCCACTACAGCTTTCAGCTCTTCATTGTCCTCCTTGGACTCAGGTTGCCCACGTGGCTCATTTTCAAGATTAAAATCACCAGAATGGAACTTCTCAAACCCTCGAGGTATTGTGCATTCATTAGCCACATCCTTCCCAAACACTTTATTTGATATTTCAAGCTGTCTGCACTGCATTGGTTCCATGATGCAACCCATATTCAGAAATATCTATGGTTTCACAAAAATTACTCTAAAAATCTTTTCTGAAAGATAATCACGAGCCAAAATGTATGTTTGAAAGAATGAGGGTGTGCCTTTATAATGAAATGAAACAAGAAATGTCAGAGATAGCAGCTGTCAAACTTAGTACTTAAGGAAATTGGACATTTCTTATTTAGAAACCTAATAACATGTTTATGCTTGAAAGCATTTTATTGATTGCTCTCTTGTGCTTCTTTAAAACATATATACATGTTTATAAATGGAAATTCAATTTTAAAACATTTCTTGTGACTGTAAAACTCTGTTTTTTCTTGGTTAAATTGTCATTGCAAATATCAGTAATACTATTTCAATTGGAAAAAAAATACTGAATTTTGTTGGAAGTACAACCTACTGAAAGAGTTAGTGCTGATATTTTCTGCCCAGGTAGTTGTATATATTGATTAATATTACTTATTCAGGAATAAGACATATTTTATATTAATTATAATTTAATTTTTATGTTAATAAGCTTTTGCGAATGTAAGTAGTTTTGTCATAGTTACATCACTAAGCTCTTTGAACTCCTTCCATGTTACGTGCAAAAAATCTTTTCATCAAAGATGATAATAATGACCTTTCAGATGCCAACTTACGCTTTTTCCTTTAATTTTTAAAAAATTTGGCTCGGCGCCTGTGGCTCAATCGGCTAAGGTGCCAGCCACGTACACCTCAGGTGGCGGGTTTGAATCCCCAGCCCAGGCCCGCCAAACAACAATGATGGCTGCAACCAAAAAATGACCCGGTGTTGTGGCAGGCGCCTGTGGTCCCAGCTACTTGGGAGGCGGAGGCAGGAGACTCGCTTGAGCCCAGGAGTTGGAGGTTGCTGTGAGCTGTGATGCCATGGCACTCTACCCAGGGGGATAGCTTGAGGCTCCGTCTCAAAA
>CAUYQV010139093.1:0-26496 GCA_963574575.1 Galagoides demidoff | reverse complement strand
GTCCCAGCTACTTGGGAGGTGGAGGCAGGAGACTCGCTTGAGCCCAGGAGTTGGAGGTTGCTATGAGCTGTGATGCCATGGCACTCTACCCAGGGGGACAGCTTGAGGCTCCGTCTCAAAAAAAAAAAAAAAAAAAAGAAAAGAAAACAATGAGATGCCACTATACATTTATTACAAGGGCCAAAATAAAAAACCCACAACACCAAATGCTGACGAGGATGTGGAGTAAGGGGAACTCTTTTGCATTGCTGATGGGAGTGCAAAATGATGCATCCACTTTGGAAGACCATTTGGCAGTTTCGTTCATTCATTCTTTTTTTTTTTTTAGAGACAGTCTCACTTTGTCTCTTTCAGTAGAGTGCTGTGATGTCACAGCTCACAGCAACCTCCAGTTCTTGGGCTTAGGCAATTCTCTTGCCTCAGCCTCCCGAGTAGCTGGGACTACAGGCGCCTGCCACAATGCCCGGCTATTTTCTGTTGTCGCAGTTTGGTCAGGGCCAGGTTTGAACCCACCACCCTCGGTATATGGGGCTGGCACCCTACTCACTGAGCCACAGGCACTGCCCAATTTGGCAGTTTCTTACAAAAGTAAACATACCCTTACCATATGATCCAACATTCATGCTCTTTGACATTTACCTAAAATGAATTAAAATATGCCCACAAAACCTCCTTCACACAAATATTTATAGCAGCTTTATTCATAGGTGCCCAAACTTGGAAGGAACCCAGGTATCCTTTAATAGGTGAATGGGTACATAGTGGTGTATGCAGACAATGAGTTATTATTCAGCACTAAAAATAAATGAGCTATCAAGCCATGAGTGGATAGGGAGAAAACTTAAATGCATTTTTTTTTTCTTTTGAGACAGAGTCTCACTGTGCTGCCTTTGGTAGAGTGCCATGGCGTTACAGCTCACAGTAACCTCAAACTCTTGGGTTGAAGTGATTCTCTTGCCTCAGCCTCCCAAGTAGCTGGTATTACAGGTGTCTGCCACAATGCCCAGCTATTTTTTGGTTGTAATTGTTATTGTTGTTTAGCTGGCCCAGGCTGGGTTTGAACCTTCCAGCTCCAGTGTATGTGGCCAGTGCCCTACCCACTGAGCTACAGGTGCTGCTGCTTAAATGCATATTATTACATGAAGGAAACTAATCTGAAAAGGCTGTGTACTGTATGATTCCAAAGGTACAATATTCTGGAAAAGGCAAAACCATGAAGACAATAAAAAAACCAGTGTACAGGGCGGCCCCTGTGTCTCAGTGAGTGGAGTGCTGGCCCCATATGCTGAGGGTGGAGGGTTCAAACCTGGCCCTGGCCAAACTGCAACCAAAAAAAAAGCCAGCATTGTGGTGGGCATCTGTAGTTCCAGCTACTTGGGAGGCTGAGGCGAGAGAATCACCTAAGCCCAGGAGTTGGAGGTTACTATGAGCTATGACTCCACAGCACTCTACCAAGGGCAACAAAGTGAGACTCTCTCTCTAAAAAAAAAAAAACAAAAAACAAAAACAAAAACCCAGTGTCCACCAGGGATTAAGGAACGAATGAGTGGGTGGGACACGGGGGATTTTGAAGGCGATGTTTGTTGTTCTTCATTCTGTATAATACTATATTGGTGAACACGTGTCATTATAAATTTGTCAGTAATGCCCATAAAATGTGCAACTCCAAAAATGAAACCTAGGGCAGCACCTGTGGCTCAAAGGAGTAGGGCGCTGGCCCCATATGCCAGTGGTGGTGGGTTCAAACCCAGCCCCAGCCAAAAACTGCATTATATAAAAAAAAGAAAGAAAGAAAAAGAACCCTAATGGAAACAGTGGACTTTGGTTGATTGTAACAAACACGCTGTCTAGTGGGAATGTTGATAATTGGATGTTTACAGGGGTAGGGAGTATATGAGAATTCTCTATACTGTCTGCTCAATTTTGTTGTCATTCTAAAATTGCTCTAAAAATAAAGTCTATTAAAACATTAACTAAGGCAGGCCTATGATCCTAGGCTGACACGGGTAGATAGCTTGAGCTCACAGGTTTGAAACCAGCCTGAGCAAAAAGTGAGACCCCATCTCTACTAAAAATAGAAAAAGTGAGGCAAGAGGATGACACGAGCCCAAGAGTTAGAGGTTGCTGTGAGTTATGACACCACAGCACTCTACCCAGGGTGACGGCTTAAGACCCTGTCTCAAAAAAAAAAAAAAGCAAAAAACAAAAAAAAATTAATCATAAAGCTAAATTTTAATTAACAAAATAAAATTATTGATAAGCTCTTAGAATATTTTTATTTTTATTAGTTAGTAAAGTTGTTTCATATCTATGAGAAGAATAGTATTATTTCCATTCTTTCATCAAGATGTGTCTATTTGAGTTTTAAGTCAGGTACCATAGTCAGGCAGTATCTTTATTTTTTATTTCTTCTATTTAATAAGAACTTAACTTATAATTATGGGTTACTGAGAATGGCATTAAATATTGTTGCTGCTCTCCAAGTACTCCCAGATATTCGGCTCTAACAGGGATTCAGATATTATGCAGCTTTTTCTCACTGTAATTGGCTTCTTCATTTCCCAGTTACTAAGAAGTTGAATTTACAATTGAAGAGGTAATTGCAAAAGAATTCCTAAAGTACCTCTTAGGGATTCTTTTGGCTCTGAGACTTCTATCTTTATGTTTTAGTTGTAGCATTTGAATATGGTTTTAAAACCCCTAAATATATTTTTAATGCCCTCTACATGTGAAAAAATCTCCAGTTTTGTTGAAACGATAATAGTACAGTTTGGTTTGCCTAAGAAACTGTGAAATCCTAAATAAGAAAATTAAGATATTTCATGCCTGAAGTCAAAATATGGAATTCATTTCAGAGCATATCACTTGAACGAGACCTTAAAATCACAGAAATAGGCTATACTGGCTACACCATGTCCCCAAGAAATGTTATAATCTTTTTCTCTCATTTCCTTAACTGTGAAAGGCACAACTTTGGAACCTGCTCCCATTTCTCCGCACAGCATGCTGAAAAGAGGCAAAATTTTAATCTCATTCACAATATTCCAATCCACTTTTTAAACTCTGAATTGAGGCTCGGCGCCTGTGGCTCAAGTGGCTAGGGTGCCAGCCACACACCTAAGGTGGCGGGTTCAAATCCAGCCCCTGCCTGCCAATCAACAATGATGGCTGCAACCCCCCCCCCCCCAAAAAATAGCCAGGCATTGTGGTGGGTGCCTGTGGTCCTAGCTACTTAGGAGGCAGAGGCAGGAGACTCGCTTGAGCCCAGGAGTTGGAGGTTGCTGTGAGTTGTGATGCTGCAGCACTCTACCCACGGGGACAGCTTGAGGCTCCATCTCAAAAAAAATAAAAAATAAAAATAAACTCTAAATTGAGATGTGGAGACATATTTTTACCTTCTTACTATTCTTTATGGAGAAATTGGAGATTGGCACTTGGGCGAATCTCCTGTTTATTCATGTAACATCATCTTTTTTCTTGCATTTGTTGCAGGTACTCTGTTAGTACTGATTCCATCAAACCTTCTCAGTCCACACCGCGGTTCAGAAAGAAATCGTTTACGAAATGAACAAGCAGAGACAATCTCTTTTCTAACAGGGTGGTGTGTCAGGGGATCATTAGAAAATCTGCCTAGCAAAGACCATTTGCCTTCCTTCATCTGGAAAACGATGAACTTGACAAAAAACACCAGATATTGGTAGCACCATAAGGCGTGGGTCATTTCCTTACTAATTCATGCAAATTGCCCAGAACCAAAACGGCCTTAGAGAACCTGCTATCTCACAATGCTCCAAAAGGGAGAAGGAAGTTGTGACTGGTTGTTATTTCTGTCAATTATATCAAATATAAAAGAGGGAGGCAGGCCACTAAAACTTGGGGAGAGGTTTAACTTGACTCTGTGAAGCATGACTCAGGCAAACATTTTTTTCTGCCTTCTCCTCCTAAGAGATGGCAGCTCTACTGGCAGGGGCATTAACAGTTCAAACAAAAAGATTGTAATATAATAAGAAATGTGTTTGTTCTGGGTGGCATCCATAGTTCAGTGGGTAGGGCACTGGCCACATACACTACGGCTGGAGGGTTTGAACCCAGCCTAGGTCAGCTAAAACAATGATGACAACTGCAAAAAAAAAAGAAAAAAAATAGCCAGGCATTGTGGTGGGTGCCTGTAGTCCCAGCTACTTGGAAGGCTGAGGCAAGAGAATCGCCTAAGCCCAAGAGCTGGAGGTTGCTGTGAGCTGTGACAGCATGGCACTCTACACAGGGTGACAGCTTGACTCTGCCAGAAAGAAAGGAAGGAAGGAAGGAATAAAGAAAGAAAGAAAGAAAGAAAGAAAAGAATTTGTTATGTGTCCCTGGTTCCTAATGCTAAAACCCTTAGAATTTCCTTAGTGGTAGGACTTTTCTGCTATTTATAATGAACCTCTTTTGGTCACATCTGAATTTACACTAAAGAGACAATTTAGGGTGAGGACCCTAGATTGCCTCAGAATGGGCCTGGTCACCAGAAAGACCAAGTGATTAGGAGACTGGATCTTTCAGTCCCCCCAACTCTGGGAGGCGGGCTTGGGAGCTGGAGACTAAGTTCCATAAAACCTCTTGGACAGTGGGATTTGATGAGCTTCTGGGTTGGTGAATGCATCTACCTTCTGGGAAGTCAGCATATCCTAATGGGAACAGGAGTTTCAGCCCTAGGGTGCTTCCCAAACTTGCCTATGTGCCTCTCATCTGGATCATTGTGTCCTTTATAGTAAACCCATAAAATAAGTAATGTGGCTTCCTGAGTTCTGTGTCTGAGTCGTTCCAACAAATTATTGAATCCGGGGGGGGGGGGGGGGCCTTGGAAACCCTGATTTATATAGCTAGTTGGTCAGAAGAAGTATGGTATGGGTTATCTGATACTTAGAACTGGTCCCTGAAGTGATGGCTCTTGTGGGACTGAACCCTTAAAACTATGGAGTCTAACACTACTCTGAATAGTTAATGTCAGAATTGAATCAAATTGTTGGACACCCATTTATAGGCGAAATGCCTATATGCCTCTGGCCAAAAAAGTCCTTTGAAGGAGAGCAGTGAAAAGACTTTGTGCAGGCATACTTAAGAAACTGAGGCAGAATCCCATGTGGCCAGGTTAGTTGTGGGCCTAACACGACCAAGGCTTTGGCTGGAATGGTATTTCTAGACTGCGTTAAGGAATTAAGGTTGACTTTATAAGGCTTATGAGAAAGCCCTTTGGAAAACTGGCCAGATACTCATCAGTAACCTTTCCTGATCTGTGGTAGGTGACGAAGGTCATTTACTGACAGGTCTGGGAATGGAGTAACCTTTCCTGATCTGTGGTAAGTGACGAAGGTCGCTTGCTGACAGGTCTGGGAATGGTAATGTCATACAGGTATCTAATGGCACAGATGAAACCTGGGCTCATGAAAGGCTTTTGAGAAGTCCAGCCTGAGAATTCCTTATAAAAGTCTCCAGCAAAAACTCCTTGACTTAAGACCTACATGAGAGCAGAGGTTTGCACACAAACTCCTATATGCCTCAAAAGTTTCTCTATGCTTTGCTTAAAGATTCAAAGTAATTGCTTCCAAATGGCATGGTCAGTAAAACAGACATTCAGATGGTCTCTATGCCCCATAGCCTCAGGCTTCATCAGATAAGAACAGAGAAAATAATAACTGACAACACGTTCTTCTTAAATTATGTTAAACTGGGTTATACTGAAAGGATTATGATTAAAGGTGTATGTTGAGTGTATTATCAGATTACCAGGGAGGAGCTACTTACAGGGCGGGTGGTCATAAGCTGTTTAAAAGGATCAATGATAGGGTGACCAGACATCCTGCTTTTGGCCGGACAGTCCCGATTTTTAACAATTTGTCCCTGTGTTCTGTGGTGTTTTAAAAATGTCCCAATTTTTGGAAAGAATGCATGAACGGGTGGGAGAACAGTAAGGGAATATACGGTTTTCGGCTGCCATGCGGCTATTTCGCCAGGATATGAGTTTTATATTATTTTTGTTGATTTTATAATGTTAAACTGTAATAATAACAAATAATTGTTGAGAAGTGATTATCGAGAACTGCTTATCAAAGTTTGCATTGTTGTCAGCCCTCCCCCCCCCCCCAGTCAATAATAGTATTCTGCTTTACCAATGTTAAAATCTGGTCACGTTGGCTCTGCGCCTGTGGCTCAATCGGCTAAGGCGCCAGCCACATACACCTAAGGTGGCGGGTTCGTATCCACAGCCCGGGCCCGCCAAACAACAATGATGGCTGCAACCAAAAAATGGCCGGGCGTTGTGGCGGGCGCCTGTGGTCTCAGCTACTTGGGAGGCGGAGACAGAAGACTCGCTTGAGCCCAGGAGTTGGAGGTTGCTATTGAGCTGTGATGCCATGGCACTCTACCCAGGGGGATAGCTTGAGGCTCCGTCTCAAAAAAAAAAAAAAAAAATCTGGTCACGTTAATCAATGAGGTCATTGCTGCATTGTGCTCATGTACAAAATTCCCTATATAAGTGAACTGCAAATAAAGAAGCTTGCCATTTTGCCTGAGTGAGCAGATGGTCACCTTTATTTAAAACCCAATTTCAATAAGTGTGGCTTATTCTTCACGACATGGCTTTCCCGTGAGACCCTTACGGCAACACCCACTTGGTATCTGCAGAAGATCAGAAAATTTCTCAGTGTGGAAATAACCCACACACTGGATGTCAGAAAGGTTGTGTGAATACAGAAACAGAGTTTTTCTTTCAGATATAGCAGACAGATGAGAAACTAGGGTGGATAAATCTGATTAAATGTAAATCTATTTTTAGTAAAAAGGTACTTTGAAAGACCCTGTGGACATTGCCTGTCTCTTAAGTTCTCTTAAGTTGTCCTTGGTAGAGAGCTGTGATGTCATAGCTCACAGCAACCTCAAACTCTTGGGCTCAAGTGATTCTCTTGCCTCAGCTTCCTGAGTAGGTGGACTTTAGACACTTGCCACAATGCCCAGCTAATTTTAGAGACAGGGGCTCTCTCTTGCTCAGGCTGATCTCAAACCTGTGAGCTCAGGGAAATCCACCCACCTCAACCTTCCAGAGTGTTAGGATTATGGGCGTGAGCCACTTTGCCCCCCTTACATATTAAATAATCTTACACCTCATTGTTAGAGGTATGTGAACAGAGTTTTCTTTTACTTGGGATTCTGTAATTTGCTGCCTATTTTCCTGCAATCCCTTTCATATTTACTCTCTTATTCTCCTCCAATTTATATTCCTTTTTTTTTCTTTTTTGAGACAAGAGTCTTACTATGTCACCCTCCGTAGAGTGCTGTGGCATCACTGTTCACAGCAACCTCAAACTCTTTGGCTTAAGTGATTTTCTTGCCTCAGTCTCCCAAGTGGCTGAGACTATAGGTGCCTGCCACAACGCCCAGCTTTTTGTTGTTGTTATAGTGGTCATTGTTGTTTAGCAGACCCGGGCTGTGTTTGAACCTTCTAGCTCCAGTGTACGTGGCTGATGAGCTATGGACCCCAAGCCTAAGCATTTTTTTTTAAATTTCATATTAATGTGAGGGTACAATTAGGTTACAATGTTTGCATTTGTAAGGTAGAGTCCCTGTTGAAGTTTTCTCAAACCCTAGAGGTCTGTCATATATCCTTACTTTGTGGACATTAAGTAAGAGCACATGGATCCTCCTTCCTCCTCCCATCTCCCCTCTCTCACATTCTCCTTCTCCCCAACTTGAATTGAATTGATTTTTTCTCTTATGTGGTCATGTATTAGATCATCTACTGGCTTCATATTAGAATTGAGTACATTGGATAATTGCTTTTCCATTCCTATGACACTTTACTAAGAAGAAGGTGTTTCAACTCCATCCAGGTTAGTACAAAAGATGTAAAGTCTCCATCTTTTGGCTCGGTGCTTGTGGCTCAAGTGGCTAAGGTGCCAGCCACATACACCTGAGCTGATGGGTTTGAATCCAGACTGGGCCCACCAAACAACAATGACATCTGCAACCAAAAAATAGCCAGGCATTGTGGCATGTGCCTGTAGTCCCAGCTACTTGGGAGGCAGAGGCAAGAGAATTGCTTTAGCCCAGGAGTTGGAGATTGCTGTGAGCTGTGATGCTACAGCACTCTATCCAGGGTGATAGCTTGAGGCTCTGTCTCAAAAAAAAAAAAAAGAAAATTACCCTTGTGTTGGAAATCATTGAATAAGTGGAATATATATTATTTTTAAAGAAAATAAACCTTGTGGAGTGACAACAGCCCATTCTATTAGGAACAGAATAGGAAGTTTCTATCCCACAAGAAAAAATAGGAAATTTCTATCCCACAAGAAAAATAGGAAGTAGAAATATTATAAGAACAGACATCAGTATAATCTGGAAGCAATAAAATGGCACAAATGGAAGATGTACAAACTTCTATTTTTTTTGAGACAGAGCCTGAAGCTGTCCCCTGGGTAGAGTGCCGTGCCATCACAGCTCACAGCAACCTCCAACTCCTGGGCTCAAATGAGTCTCCTGCCTCCGCCTCCCATGTAGCTGGGACCACAGGCGCCCACCACAACGCCCAGCTATTTTTTGGCTGAAGCCATCATTGTTGTTTTGGCAGGCCCAGGCTGGATTCGAACCCACCACCTTAGGTGTATGTGGCTGGCGCCCTAGCCAGTAGAGTCACAGGCGCCAAGCCATAGAAACTTAATAGTAAACAACTAACACACTTGGTTTTGTGGATCTCATTTAATAAATGCTTACATTTACAATAGTATAGGAAAGTTGCAAAGTCATCTATTCCTATTTTGATGAAAGTAAATGACATATCAACCAATCTAGGCTGTGGGGTAAACTCCCACAAAAATTAAATGAAATGTGCTCTTTTAATTTCAGAAACTGAGCGAAAAGACTTGCAAGTATTATGCGCTTTTGTGGAGACCTAAGCAACCTGGGAAAACACAGTGGGGGCCTGCAGGCCAGGCCTAACAACCTCCTACAGGGAACCCCGACTGTGTAGTCAAGTCAGCCTGTCAGATAAGGGTTGAAACGGCCCATCTGTGCAGAGGACATGACTCAAAGGTTGATGTGAATGAAAAGAAAAACTCCATCATAAGGATGCGAGTAAAATACTCCATCATAACTGCGGGGTCTCCAAACCATAAGAAAACAGTCATGGAGCCAGTTTCTTGGAAATTTAATTGAGTATATCAAAGAAGGTTTTACTCCTCTGTTTATCCTAACGTTTAACTTTAACAATGTATAGTTCTTTTAGGTCTTCCAAGAGGAACAGTCTGAGGCTAGCTTAAGATGATTGTCTTACTTTCCTGGACTTTCTTTCTTTAGGCTAATCTTATGATGGTTATCTCCCTTTCCCGGACTTTCTTTCTTTTCTATAGTTTAAGATAACAATTGAGAATGTTAGGATTATTGATCAAGGTGGTGTACGTGACTAGTTCTCAACGAAAGGGAGTGGAAAATAAAGACATTTTGCTACATGCCATCTAAGAGTGTGTAGTTGTTTCTTGCTTTCAAACAATTCTAGGAGCGAGCTTGCACCTGTGGCCAAGCTGTCCTTCTCTCCCTGCAAGAAAGAATGTCACCCAACACTAGTCCATAGCCAAATGTGGATCTAATAGTCATTAGAAGACAGCTGAAGTATTAGCCTTCTTTTTTGAAGTACTAGCTTGTATCATGAACAGAAAGGTTAAGTGAACATTATGGCAATAACTTTGGTAAGATAGCTATAGTGTGGCTGGAATTTCTCTCTATGCTGAGTCCTTGATCTTGGAGTTCAAAAATGAAACCATAGTCTGTGCAGGTGAGCAGCAGGACAGTTTATTGGTGGAAAGATGGCTAGGAAGATAAGCAAAAGAGGGGGAAGCAAAAGAGCAGAACCTCTGGCATTGGAGGTGGGAATCTAAGCAGAAATCCCCCCCCATCTGAGTCTTCAGTCTAGAGAACTTACTTATTTTATTATTATTGTTGAGACAGAGTCTCAGTCTCTTACCCTGGGAAGAATGACATGGTGTTATAGCTCAAACTCTTGGGCTCAAATGATCCTCTTGCCTTAGCTCCTGAGTAGCTGGGACTATAGGCCCCTGCCACAATGCCCGGCTAGTTTTTTTAGAAATAGGGTCTCATGCCTGTGGTCCCAGCTATTTGGGAGGCAGAGGTAGCTGGGAGGCAAAGGCAGGAGACTCCCTTGAGCCCAGGAGTTGGAGGTTGCTGTGAGCTGTGATGTCACAGCACTCTACCCAGGGGGACAGCTTGAGACTCTGTCTCAAAAAAAACAGGGTCTCACTCTTGCTCAAGCTGGTCTTGAACTCGTGAGTTCAAGCAATACACCCGTCCTGGACTCCCAGAGTCCTAGGATCATAGGTATGAGCCACCCTGCCCAGCCAGAGAACTTGTTTTTGAATTAGTATGTTTAGACCCTTTATATTTTTATTTTTATTTATTTAGTTATTTAGAGACAGAGTTTCACTTTATTGCCCTCGGTAGAGTGCCATGGTGCCACAGCTCACAGCAACCTCTAGGTCTTGGACTTAGGCAATTCCCTTGCCTCAGCCTCTCGAGTAGCTAGGACTATAGGTGCCTGCCACAATGCCCAGCTATTTTTTTTGCACTTCGGCTGGGGCTGGGTTCAAATCCACCACCAGCCCAGATATACGGGGCTGGTGCCTTCCTCACTGAGCAACAGGTGCCACCCTAGACCCTTTACATTTAAATTAATTATTGACATTGTTAAATAAAAATTTACTACCTTGCTAACTTTTCTATTTTTTCCATCTATTTTGTGGTTACTTTAATATAGCTTTTTTTTTTTAATCTTTATTCAAATTAATACGAGGGCACAATATTTAGGTTACATTGCTCTCACTTCCAGGGTAAAGTTCCATTTGTAGAACAGCACTTGACCCACGGGGCAAATATGTCTTTCATGATTCGTTTTCATTTCCACTATTGGCTTATTATTCATAGCTCTTTAGGCTTTTTTTAGTGTTTTCCATAGGGTTTTATAACATTCATCTATCTTTAGTTAATCACAGTTTAACTTCAAATAATATAATACTGCTACATGTGTAATATAAGAACTTTGCAACTGTAAAATAAAGTCCACATTTCTCTATGCTAAGTAATTGTGTTGTGAGACATTTTACTTTCAGATGTGTTATAAACTACCAGTACATTGCTACTACTATTTTTGCTTTAGACAATTATCTTGCAGAGTGATTAAAAGTAAGGCAAGTATGACTTTTATGTTTATTTTCATTTAGAGCGTTTTATGAGGTCTTTATTTCTTTATATAGATCCAAGTTTCTGTCTGGTCTCATACTCTTTCTGTCATATGCAGTTTTTAAAAACATTTCTTGCAATGCATGTCTGCCAGTAATGAATACTCTAAAAAAATCTTTATCTTTCTGTGGCATAATAAGAAAACATTAGGTCCTTATCCCTTCTTGTTACATAGCTTCTAAAAATGCTTGGAATTTCCTGAGCAGCAGTAATGTCTTTTGTTATTCTTAATGACCCCTTTCTGCAGCATTTGAGTTTATGCTAATGTGTTGACTTAGAAAGGGATTCCTAGATAGCCTTAGGATGGCACCAGGCACTGGGAAGGCCAAATCAAGGATTAGAGGGTTGGAAATTTCATACTTCTCAATCTCCATGGAAAATGAGGGGAGATGGAAGCTAAAGATCAAGCTCTGTAACAATTCCTTTCTTTTTTTTTTTTTTTTTTTTGAGGCAGAGTCTCACTTTATCACCCTCGGGAGAGTGTTATGGCATCATAGCTCACAGCAACCTCAAACTCTTGGGCTCAAGTGATTTTCTTACCTTAGCCTTCCAAGTAGATGGGACTACAGGCCCTTGCCACAACTCTCAGCTATTTTTAGAGACAGGGTCTTGCTCTAGCTCAGGTTGATCTTGAACTCCTGAGCTCAGGCAATCCACCTACCTTGGCCTCCCAGTGTGCTAGGATTACAGGCATGGGCCAGGACACGTGGCTTCTATAATTATTATTATTTTTTTTTTTTTGAGACAGAGCCTCAAGCTATCCCCCTGGGTAAAGTGCTATGGCTTCACAGCTCACAGCAACCTCCAACTCCTGGGCTCAAGCGAGTCTCCTGCCTCTGCCTCAAGTAGCTGGGACCACAGGTGCCCACCACAACGCCTGGCTATTTCTGGCTGCAGCTGTCATCATTGCTTGGCGGGTCCGGGCTGGATTCGAGCCCGCCACCTTAGGTGTTTGTGGCTGGCACCTTAGCCACTTGAGCCACAGGCGCCGAGCCTCTGTAATGATTCTTAAACGATGAGATGTGATGAGCTTCTGGGTTGCTGAGCATGTCAAGTACTGGGAGAATGGCTTGCCCACATAAAGTGTGGAAGCTTTGTGTAGCTCACTGCCCCACATCTGCCCCACATGTCTCTTCTACATGGCTATTTCTGAGTTGTTTCCTTTTAAATAATCTGGTAAGCATAAGTAAAGTGTTTCCCTGAGTTCTGTGGGCCATTCTGGTATAGTCATAATCTCTCTCTCTGCCAGGTCCTTGGTCTTAGAGATTTGAAGAATGAAGCCAGGACTAGTACAAGTAAGCAATAGTAGAGAATTTACTGATAGATGATAGATAAGGGTAGAAAAAAGAAAAGAGCCTTTGGTAAGCCAAAGGGGTGTTCCCAGGTGGGTAGTCCATCTGGACTTTTTTGTCCAGGAGTTTATATACTGCTTTTCCTATCCTATGGACAGTGGGATTTTGGGGAGATGGAATGTCATAGCTGTTTGGCACCAGGGGCTCGAGGGCAGAGGTTAATTTTAACACTGCCCCTGTGTAGGAATGTGGTCTCATTTAGGATGTGCTCTTGGCTCTGAGAGTGGCAACTTAGGTAGAGCACTCATCACTAGTTTTTTTAACCTGTTTGGCCCAGAGAATGCAGTTTGTGTTCAAGCTGACCTGCGAGCCTGCTCAGGTCTAGAAATGGGAGTGAGGGTGTGTGTGTGGGGGTCCCTGTTCAGCCCTGAGTGGGAGAACCCTGTATCACTAGCAAATTATCAAACTCCAGCAGCAAATTGGGGAAGCTCCTATTTATGGGTAGTTGGTCAACAGATAGGTCACAATCTGGGACTTCTGATTGGCATCTGAAGTAGTTGCAGTCTTGTGGGACTGAGCCTTTTGCCTGTAGGCTCTGATACTATATCTAGGTAGATAATGTCAGAATTGAACTGAATTATAGGAATCAGTTGGTGTCTGAGAGAATTGCTTGGCATGTGGGGAAAAAACACATACACTTGGTGTTAGAAATGTGTTGTTAGAGTATAGAACAGAAAAAGTATTGGATTTTCCCCGTTCATTGTTGAAAGATTTTCTGGGTATAAAATCTAAGTTCACAGCTTTTTCTTTTAATGTTTTGAAGATGGCATTCCATTGTCCTTTAGCTTATGCAGTGCATAATGAGTTTACTATACTTCTTATCTTTTTACCCTCTTTATATAAAGTGTCTTTTTTCTCTGTCCTTCAAGATATAGACAGTCCTCAACTTTTTTTTTTTTCCTGAGACAGAGTCTTGCTCAGCTCAGTTGCCCTGGGGTTGAGTGCTGTGACATCATAGCTCACAGCAACCTCAAACTCTTGGGCTAAAGTGATTCTCTTGCCTCAGCTTCCCAAGTAGCTTGGACTATAGGTGCCTGCCATAATGCCTTGCTATTTTTAAATTATGTTATTTATTTATTTATTTATTTATTTTGTTTGAGACAGAGCCTCAAGCTATCCCCCTGGGTAGAGTGCCATGGCATCACAACTCATAGCAACCTCCAACTCCTGGGCTCAAGCAAATCTCCTGTCTCAGCCTCCCAAGTAGCTGGGACTATAGGCGCCCGCCACAACGCCTGGCCATTTTTTTTTTTTCCTGGTTGCAGCTGTCATTGTTGTTTGGCGGGCTGGGGCTGGGTATTCAAACCCGCCACCTTAGTTGTACGTGGCTGGCGCCTTAGCCGATTGAGCCACAGGCACCGAGTCCTAATTATTTTTTTTAAGAACAGAGTTTTGCTCTTGTTCAGGCAGGTCTTGAACTCCTGAGCTCAGGCAATCCACCCACCCTGGCCTCAGAGTGCTAGGATTATAGGCGTGAGCCACCGTGCCTGGCCTAACCCTCAACTTATTTGACTTTGTGATTGTACAAAAGCAACATTCATTCCGTGGAAACCTCACTTCTCTTGTGATGTTGGGCAGCAGTAGTGACTTGCATCTCCCAGTTAGCCTTGAATTCTCAAGTTACAGTATTTTTCAATTACAAAATTACAAAGTAATTTTCAATAAGTTTATCAGGAAGTACACCCATTTTAAGTTGAGAGCCATTTGTGCTCTCTGTTTTTCACCTGTTCGAATATGAAATGTCTATTTGTGTGTTGTTTTGTTTTGTTTTAGTTATTTACGTTCTTTGTATGCATCTGGCATGGAATTTTCTGAACCTTTTGATTTCAGGCTTTTCTTGCATAGGGAGAAGGGTCTGAGGAGGGTTTCCTGTTCTTCCTACAGTGGTGACCATCTCCTCTTTCCCTGCATCCTGAGTGAGGGTTTATTTGGTTTTCTACTGTGCCTGTGATCTTTCCTGTGAGCATCAGAGAACGTTTCTGCATAGCTTGTAAATGGTTGTAGGTTCTTTGGTGTCTACATCTACTGTGGAATTCACACTCTTTTGCTAGTCAATGTTCAGATTTTAGCAATTTGTGAAAATTGTGGATGAATTCTTCTTACTTTCTTAGGCTGTATAGCAGCCACATATTCCTCTCGTGCTCTGCTCCAGGTGAGTCAGTTCATGCATCCGGTCTCTTAGAATTCAGGCTAATTGGTTGCCCTAAGATCTCAGCTTCTGACAGATCCAACAAAAGCTATAATTCTCAGAATTTTCCAGCTTTTTTAAATTTTATGGATAAAAGTGATATTCTTTCCATCTTTCTACAGAACCCTGAAGCCCAATTATCAAGATATTTTGGACAGAGAGTTAATGCATTTCACATAGAAAGGAATTTAATAATTTAGCTGATGTTTTATTCATTGAAGAGAAGAAATGTGCTCTACTTTAGAAGTGTGGGTTTTACAAAAGTGCTGTACATTTAATTTCAATGTACTTTTAAAGGAAAAGCCAAACATTTATTAATTATAGTCATTTTTATTATAAGAATTTTATCATGGAATATTACTATTTAATACTACTTAAGCAAATATCCAATTTTTAATGCCCATAATCTAAAATATCTGATCACAATATTTATATGTGTAGTGGTATGAGATTTTTAAATAAATATCTGTAACTCATACACCAATAGTACTTGTCAATATTTTATTTTTATTTATTTATTTATTTATTTTTTGAGACAGAGTCTCACTCTGTTACCCTTGGTAGAGCGCTGTGGCATCACAACTCACAGCAACCTCCAACTCTTGGTCATAAGCGATTCTCTTGCCTTGGTCTCCCCAGTAGCTGGGACTACAGGTCCCTGCCACAATGCCTGATTATTTTTTGTTACAGTTGTCACTGCTGTTTTAGCTGGCCAGGACCAGGTTTGAATCCACCACTCTCAGCTTGTGCCCTACCCACCCAGCCACAGGTGCCGCCTGTCAATATTTTAAAAATATCCCATAACAGTAAGAATACACTTTTTTGGCTCAGCGCCTGTAGCTCAAGTGGCTAAGGTGCCAGCCACATACAACTAAGGTGGTGGGTTTGAATCCAGCCCAGGCCTGCCAAAACAACAATGACAACTGTAACCAAAAAAAAAAAAAAAAATAGATGGGCGTTGTGGCAGGCACCTGTGGTCCCAGCTACCTGGGAGGCTGAGGCAGGAGACTCGCTTTAAGCCCAGGAGTTGGAGGTTGCTGTGAGCTGTGATGCCATAGCACTCTACTCAGGGGGATAGCTTGAGGCTCTGTCTCAAAAAAAAAAAAAAATACAATTTTTTTCAAGTATTGCTCAAAACTATTTTATTAGACTTTCCTTTCCCATTGTAGTACTCTCTGTATGAATAAAAGAAAGCTAGAGAATCATTGATCAAAATGTTGTTAGATTCCTTATCATAGAACTGAAAACAAAACTTTTAAATATATGTATAAAATGAAATACAATAAAACTTGAATTAATAGCAAAAAGTTTGCATGAAATATAAGTAGCAAAAGCTTAACATAACATATAAAAAATTAATTTGAATTGATAAGACAAACACTAAATCCCAAAAGTAAATAAACAAAATGGATAATCTATGTAAATAGTAAATAAACTATAATGGATAATCCACAGAGCAAAAATATAGATAGCAATAAAATTGATTCAAAAAATCTATTGTCCTTAATAATCAAAGCAGCATTTTAGTACCATTTAACTTCTATGAATTTGGCCAGATTAAGAAAATCTAAGCAAAACAATAAAGTATAATTTGACATAGTTGTGATCAGCCGAACTTTTTGGAAAGCATTAAGGGTAATACTTCTCTCATGACTAATCCTAGCACTCTGGGAGGCCAGGGTGGGTGGATAGCTGGAGCTCACAAGTTTGAGACCCCTGTCCCTACTAAAAATACAAAAAACTGAGGCAAGAGGATCACTTGAGCCCAAGAGTTGGAGGTTGCTGTAAGCTATGATGATGCCATGGTACTCTACCCAGGGAAGAGCTTGAGACTCTGTCTCAAAAATAAATAAATAAATAAATAAATAAATAAATAAATAAATAAATGCAATCTTTACCAATAGCCAAAACTAAGTTTATTTGCTTACTGAATAACATTACTACCGGGAATTTTTCTTTTTCTTTTTTTTTTGCAGTTTTTGGCCAGGGCTGGGTTTCAACCTACCACCTCTGGCATATGGGGCTGGCGCCCTACCATTTGAGCCACAGGCACCGCCCACTACTGGGAATTTTTCTAACGAAGTAACCCAATAAAACAATGTTCATGAACAACTGTATGTTCAGTGTAATTTTATGAATAATATTAAAAATTGGAAATAACCTCAATTATCATAATAGACAATGGTAAATTAAATATTGTTATGCTAACACAGTGGATAATTATTTTTATTATCCATCTAAGCTAGACAGCTTAGACTTTCTGAAAACAATGAGAAAAATGAAATTAATTAGGTGCACTGCAGTGGGTTTACAAAGTCCTACATTTATTAACAGTACTACTTCATGCTTATTGAATAAAAGATTCTTATTAGATGATTAATTTGAGTGGGGTATGGCAGGCATTAGGGGTTAGTGGCCAGATGAACTAGCTGTCCTCAAACTGTGACCTACATGTAGTTTTGATAAATGAACACGGAAACAACATTTTCTTGTGCTAGGGTATAGATCTATAGTGATACATGAACATTTTGCATTTATTTACATAACCTAATGTAACCTATTTCATTATTAATATGCAGTAGTTCTCCCTTATCCATGGGGCATATGTTCCAAGACCCCTAGTGGATGCCTGAAATTGAGATAGTACTGTACCCTATAAACTATGTTTTTTCCTATATGCACATACCTATGATAAGGTTTAATTTATGAATTAGGTACACTAAGAGGTTATCAACAATAAGTGATTATTATAAGAATGTAATGCAATACAAGTTCTTTGAATGTGGTCTTTCTCTGTCTCTCTCAAAATATCTTATAATGTAATATTTTCAGACTACAGCTGATCACAGTTAAATGAAACCCCAGATAAAGAGGAGATTATTGCAGTTATCAAAAAGTGGTCAAGGAGACAATGAATAAAATATAAAAAGGGTACTATAGGCTCAGCGCCTGTGGCTCAGGCGGGTAAGGCGCTAGCCACATATATCTGAGCTGGCAGGTTTGAATACAGCCCGGGTCTGCCAAACAACAATGATGGCTACAAACCGGGCATTGTGGCGGGTGCCTATAGTCTCAGCTATTTGGGAAGTGGAGGCAGGAGAATTGCTTGAGCCCCGGAGTTGAAGATTGCTGTGAGCTGTGATTTTACAGCACTCTACCCAGGGTGACAGCTTGAGGCTCTGTCTCAAAAAAAAAAAAGAGTACTATAACCATTAAGGCTGTAGATAATTCAATTAACTCTATTTTAAGGCAATTAGCTAGATTTCTTTTTTCTTTCTTTTCTTTTTTTTTTTTTTGTAGTTTCTGGCTGGGCTGGGTTTGAACCCATCAAAGGAATTCATCCTTTGAATGAATCCTCTGTATATGGGACCGGCACCCTACTCCTTGAGCCACAGGTGCCGCCCACAGATTCATTATTTTGGAAGAAGAAGTCTTTTTTTTTTTTTTTTAATTTTATTTTGTTTCGTTCCTTTTTAAAAATTTCTTTCCTTCTTTTTTTTTTTTTTTTTTTTTTTGTTGAGACAGAGTCCTACCCTATGCCTCTGAGCAGAGTGCAGTGGCTTGGTAGTTCACTGCAACCTCAGACTCCGGATTGTGGGCATCCCGCTGCCTCAGCCTCCGGAAGCTGCTGGGATTACAGGTGTTCACTGCTGTGCCCAGCTGGGTTTTTCCATTTTTTTCATGAGTCAGGGTCTCACTCTCGCTCAGGGGAGTCACGAACTCCTGAGCTCAAGCGATTCTCCCTCCTCAGCCTCCCACAGTGCTCAGATTATAGGCGTGAGTCACCGAGCCCAGCTGGATGAAGAATTCTATTTATCTAAATCAGATGATTGGCTCGGCGCCTGTGGCTCATTCGGCTAAGGCACCAGCCACGTACACCTAAGGTGGCGGGTTCGCATCCCCAGCCCGGGCCCGCCAAACAACAATGATGGCTGCAACCAAAAAATGGCCGGGCGTTGTGGCGGGCGCCTGTGGTCCCAGCTACTTGGGAGGCGGAGACAGGAGACTTGCTTGAGCCCAGGAGTTGGAGGTTGCTGTGAGCTGTGATGCCATGGCACTCTACCCAGGGGGATAGCTTGAGGCTCCGTCTCAAAAAAAAAAAATAAATAAAAATAAATCAGATGATTAAAAAAATAAACTTTGCATGAAGGTGAAATCTGAAATATACCCAAAGAATGTGTTTTGTGGGGTGCAACACTGCTTGACAGCTAAACTCATGTTTTGGAGTCTTCCCAATGAAATGGCAAGTGGCTTTGGCTTTGAAAAAGGATCACGGATTAGAACCCACATTCTAGTCTCTAGATCAGTGGTTCTCAACTTTCCTAATGCCACAAACCTTTAATACAGTTCCTCATTTTGTGGTGACCCTAAACATAAAATTATTTTTGTTGCTTCTTCATAACTGTAATTTTGCTACTGTTAGGAATCGTAGTGTAAATATCTGATATGCAGGATGGTCTTAGGCGACCCCTGTGAAAGGGTCATTCAACCCCCAAAGGGGTTGTGACTCACAGGTTGAGAACCGTTGCTCTAGATTCAGAACAATTATCCAAATCTGTAGCTGTATTTTGTTTGTTTGTTTGGTAGACACAGAGTTCTCATTATGTTGCTTAGGCTGATCTTGAATTCCTGTCCTCAAACGATCCTCCCACTTTGTTCTTTTTTTTTCTTTTTTCTTTTTTTTTTTTTGAGACAGAGCCTCAAGCTGTCCCCCTGGACAGACTACTGTGGCATCAAAGCTCACAGCAACCCCCAACTTCTGGGCTCAAGCAAGTCTCCTTCCTCTGCCTCCCAAGTAGCTGGGACCACAGGCTCCCACCACAACACCCGGCCATTTTTCGGTTGTAGCTGTCATTGTTATTTGGCAGGCCTGGGCTGCATTTGAACCCACCACCTTAGGTGTATGTGGCTGGCGCCCTAGCCACTTGAGCCACAGGAGCTGAGCCGATCCTCCCACTTTCACCTCCCAAACTGATGGGATTATACTAGGGTGACCAGATGTCCTGCTTTTTAACAATTTGTCTGGCTTCCCAGGGTGTTTTAAAAAAGTCCCAATTTTTGGAAAGAATGCATGAAAGGGCGGGAGAACAGTAAAGTAAGGTAACCAGATTTTAACATTGGTAAAGCAGAACACCATTGACGGGGGTGGGGGGGGGGCCTGACAACAATGCAAACTTTGATAAGCAGTTCTCGATAATCACTTCTTAACAATTATTCGTTATTATTACAGTTTAACATTATAAAATTAACAAAAATAATATAAAACTCATATCCTGGTGAAATAGCCACATGGCAGCTGAAAACCGTATATTTCCTTACTGTTCTCCCACCCATTTGTGCATTCTTTCCAAAAATTGGGACATTTTTAAAACACCGCAGGACACAGGGACAAATTGTTAAAAATCAAGACTGTCCTGCCAAAAGCAGGATGTCTGTTCACTCTATCATTGATCCATTTAAACAGCTTATGACCACCCACCCTGTAATTAGCTCCTCCCTGGTAATCTGATAATACACCCAACATACACCTTTAATCATAATCCTTTCAGTATAACCCAGTTTAACATAATTTAATGAAGAATGTGTTGTCAGTTATTATTTTCTCTGTTCTTATCTGATGAAGCCTGAGGCTATGGGGCATAGAGACCATTTGAATGTCTGTTTTACTGACCATGCCATTTGGAGGCAGTTACTTTGAATCTTTAAGCAAAACAGAGAGAAACTTTTGAGGCATGTAGGAGTTTGTGTGCAAACCTTTGCTCTCGGGTGGCGCCTGTGGCTCAAGGAGTAGGGTGCCACCCCCATATGCCAGAGGTGGTGGGTTCAAGCCCAGCCCTGGCCAAAAACTGTAAAAAAAAAAACCCCAAAACAAACCTCTGCTCTCATGTAGGGCTTAAGTCAAGGAGTTTTTGCTGGAGCCTTTTATAAGGAATTCTCAGGCTGGACTTCTCAAAAGCCTTTCATGAGCCCAGGTTTCATCTGTGCCATTAGATACCTGTATGACAGTACCATTCCCAGACCTGTCAGCTAGCGACCTTTATCACTTACCACAGATCAGGAAAGGTTACTCCATTCCCAGACCTGTCAGTAAATGACCTTCGTCACCTACCACAGATCAGGAAAGGTTACTGATGGGTATCTGGCCAGTTTTCCAAAGGGCTTTCTCATAGGCCTTATAAAGTCAACCTTAATTCCTTAACGCAGTCTGGAAATACCATTCCAGCCAAAGCCTTGGTCGTGTTAGGCCCACAACTAACCTGGCCACATGGGATTCTGCCTCAGTTTCTTAAGTATGCCTGCACAAAGTCTTTTCAGTGCTCTCCCTCAAATGGCCTTTTTGGCCAGAGGCATATAGGCATTTCGCCTATAAGTGGGTGTCCAACAATTCGATTCAATTCTGACATTAACCATTCAGAGTCAGAGTAGTGTTAGACTCCATAGTTTTAAGGGTTCAGTCCCACAGGAGCCATCACTTCAGGGACCAGTTCTAAGCATTGGGACTTTTTTAAAATGCCATGGAACATGGACAAATTGTTAAAAATTGGGACTGTCCTGCCAAAAGCGGGACGTCTGGTCACCCTACAGTAAGGGAATATAGTTTTTGGCTGCCATGTGGCTATTTCACCAGAATATGAGTTTTGTATTATTTTTGTTAATTTTATAATGTTAAACTCTAATAATAACAAATAATTTTTGAGAAGTGATTATTAAGAATTGCTTATCAAAGTTTGCATTGTTGTCAACCCCCCCCCCCACCGTCAATGGTGTCCCACTTTACCAATGTTAAAAATCTAGTCACCTTAGATTATAGGAACCTGACTTAGTTTTCAATCTTTATCTGAAGAAGAACTTGGCATTTCTGGAGACAGTAATTTTCACTCTTATTTGGATAAATGAAATAATAATAATAAATAATAAAGTTCCACCTATAACTTGTGGAAATAATAAAGAGATAGGAAACTAATCTATAGAAAGCATTAATACTTTGGTAGTTTATAAGAAACATGTTTTCTTTTTATTTTTGTTTTCTTTTGAGACAGAGTCTCAAGCTGTTGCCTTGAGTAGAGTCCTATGGCATCGCAGCTCACAGCAACCTCCAACTCTTAGGCTCAAGGATCCTCTTGCCTCAGTTTTTCTATTTTTAGTAGAGATGGGATTTTGCTTTTGCTCAGGCTGGTCTCGAACTCATGAGCTCAAACTATCTACCTGTCTTGATCTCTCAGAGAGCTAGGATTACAGGTGTAAGCCACTGTGCCCAGCCAGAAATAGGTTTTATGTTAGAATGATAATGTATTTTTTTTTTTTTTTGAGACAGAGCCTCAAGCTGTCCCTCTGGGTAGAGTGCTGTGGCATCACAGCTCACAGCAACCTCCAACTCCTGGGCTCAAGAGAGTCTCCTGCCTCTGCCTCCAAAGTAGCTGGGATCACAGGCACCTGCCACAATGCCTGGCTATTTTTTTGATTGCAGCCATCATTGTTGTTTGGCAAGCCTGGGCTGGATTTGAACCCACCACCTTAGTTAGGTGTATGTGGCTGGCACCTTAGCCACTTGAGCTGCAGGCACGAAGCCTGTATTTTTTTTTTGTCTTAAGAGACAGAGTCTTGGCTCAGCACCTTTGGCTCGAGGGGCTATGGTGCCAGCCACATACACCCAAGGTGGAGGGTTCGAATCTAGCCCAGGCCTGCCAAACAACGACGGCTGCAACCAAAAAAAAGTAGCGGGACATTGTGAAGTAGCGCCTGTGGTCCCAGTTACCTGGGAGGCTGAGGCAGGAGAATCGCTTGAGCCCAGAAGTTGGAGTTGGAGGTTGTTATGAGCTGTGATGCCACAGCACTCCACCCAGGGGGCACAGCTTGAGGCTCCGTCTCAAAAAAAAAAAAAGAGACAGAGTCTCACTAGAATGCTCTGGCGTTACAGCTCAGAGCAACCTCCTGCTCTTGGGCTTAGGCAATTCTCTTGCCTCAGCCTCCGGAGTAGGTGGGACTATAGGCACCCGCCACAATGCCAGGCTATTTTTTTGTTGCAGTTTGGCTAGGGCTGGGTTCAAACCTGCCACCCTTGGTATATGGGGCTGGCGCGCTACTCACTGAGCCGGAGTTACTGTCCAAGAATGATAATGTATGTTTTTTATATGCAGTGTTTAAAATGTTCAAGAGATGACATGTTTGAGAAATTTAATTATTTGTTTTGTATTATTATTATTATTATTTTGCAGTTTTTGGCTGGGGCCAGGTTTGAACCCGTTACCTCTGGTATATGGGACCAGTGCCCTACTGCTTTGAGCCACAGGTGCTGACCATTTTTTTTTTTTTGTAGAGACAGAGTCTCACTCTATCAGCCTAGGTAGAGTGCTGTGCTGTCACAGCTCACAGCAACCTCCAACTCCTGGGCTTAGGCGATTCTCTTGCCTCAACCTTCGGAGTGGCTAGGACTATAGGCGCCCACCATAACGCCCATTTTTTGTTGCAGTTTTGTTTGGGGCCGGGTTTGAACCTGCCACCCTTGGTATATGGGGCCAGCGCCCTACCCACTGAGCCACAGGGGCTCCCTGTTTTGTATTTTTTAATTAGAAATGCAGGATTGATACTCGTTACCAAAATTTGACATGCATTAGGAAATGTAATAAAGGCTCAGTGTCCATAGTACAGTGGTTGCTGTACCAGCCACATACACCGAGGCTGGCTGGTTCCAACCTGGTCCAGACCAGCTAACCAACAATGACAACTGGATCAAAAAAATAGCTGGGTGTTGTGGCGGGCGCCTGTAGTCCCAGCCCCTTGGGAGGCTGAGGCAAGAGAATTGCTTAAGCCCGAGTTTGAAGTTTGCTGTGAGCTGTGATGCCACAGCACTCTTCTGAGATTCTGAGAGTTATAAAGTAACACTGTCTCAAATAAATAAATAAATAAAATAAAAAAATTCAGGGCCAAAAACTGTAGCTCATGCCTGTAATCCCAGAACTTCAGAGACCGAGGCAGAATTATTACTTGAGGCCAGGAGTTCTAGACAAGCCTGGGCAACCTAGCAAGACTCCATTTCTAAAAAATTTTTGCAGAGATGACTGGATATGGTGGTGCACTGGATGTAGTCTCAGTGACTTGAGAGGCTGAGATCAGATGATTGTTTGAACCCAGAAGTTTGAGGGTGTAGCAAGCTATGATCAGGCTACTGTACTCCAGTCTAGATGGCAGAGAGAGACCCTGTCTCTAATAATGATGATGATGATGATGATGATGATGATAAGAAGAAGAAGAAGAAGAAATCTTTTTTTCTTTTTTGGGGGACAAAGTCTCACTTTGTCACTGTCAGTAGAGTGCTGTTGCATCATAGCTCACAGCAACCTCAGACTTGGGCTCAAGTTATCCTCTTGCCTCAGCCTCCTGAGTAGCTGGGACTATAGGCGCCTGCCACAATGCCTGACTATTTTTAGAGGTGGGGTCTTGCTCTTGCTCAAGCTGGTCTCAAACCCATGAGCTCAGGCAATCCAACTGGCTCGACTTCCCAGCATGCTGGGATTACAGGCGTGAGCCACTGTACCCAGCAAAAAATCAGTCTTTTAATTAACTTCAATAACAAATTTCACATATAGACAGCTCTAAGTGGTTTATTTTGCATATGAAAATACTCCCTTGGCCATTAGAAAATTCACTGACATGTTAAGCTCAATGATAATTATCAATGGAACTCGACAACATGGCAAATTTATAAAGCACACTGGGAAACTCATTTCATTGTACCACTTGCATTTAAATATTTAGTGACATTTCTTGCATTTTAAATAAAGTATTTAATAAAAGCATCATATTTAGTAGAACACATTTGTAAGATAAAGAAAATTATAAGAAACAAATATTATCAGTAATCTGCTAAAAGATAACCACTATTAATATTTTGGTATATTAGCTTTCAGTCTTTTTATCTATTTTTTAAAGCATGAATTAAAGTTAATTAGTAACCTACTCTCTGTACTATACATATGGAGTATTTTATATGTTTCTTTTACATTTTTAACTTTTTTTACTATGACAATGTATCCAGATTTGACAAGGCAAGGAGAGCCTGGGGGCCTGAGGGACTTTTGTTGTGTAATAGAGGGGGCCTGGGATTTGGTGTTAGACAGAAAGGAGATTAAATCTTGATTTCAATGTTTACTAGCAGGGAGCACCTTGGGCAAGCTTCTTAACACCTTCTAGCCTCAATTTCCATACCTGTGAAGTGGAGATGATAATCACTCCCTAATTTGCTTGTTGGGAAATGAGGTCTCTGTATCTAAAGTGTGTAGTGCAGGACCTGACAGTAATAGTTATTTTTATGCAAAGAATTCTAGAGATTGGTTTTAGTAGGGACTTTTGGTTAAATCTGGGATTTGAAGTGCTTCTGAGGCTAAGGAATTTCAGAGGCATGGAAGAATTCTTTGTCTTCTCAATTCCACACATAGCAAATTAGAGCTGTTTGTGTGATGGGGCGCAGAGTGGGGAGTGTGCCCTAATAGCATACAGTCCAAATCATGCTAAGAAGTTCAAAATCAAGGAGGAAGTCAAAGAAAAATATCCAGGCAAGGTAAAGACACGTGAATTTACATAAAAGTATTTGTTCTAATTGTTTTTATGTGTAGTCAGAGAGAAGTAATTAAAAATAATAAAAACAGGTTCTTTGGAACAGGTGCTTTGGAAAACTCAGCAAGTGCTGAGGGTCCAGCAGAGTCATAGGAGGGTAAAATACTAACAGGGTGGTCTTCAATTTTTCTTTTCTTTTCTTTTCTTTTTTCTTTTTTTTTTTTTGAGACAGAGCCTCAAGCTGTCCCCCTGGGTAGAGTGCTGTGGCATCACAGCTCACTGCAACCTCCAACTTCTGGGCTCAAGCTAGTCTCCCTCCTCCGCCTCCCAAGCAGCTGGGACCACAGGCGCCTGCCACAATGCCTGGCTATTTTATGGTTGCAGCCGTCATTGTTATTTGGTGGGCCCGGGCTGGATTCAAACCCGCCACCTTAGGTGTACATGGCTGGCGCCCCAGCCACCTGAGCCACAGGCCCCGAGCCTCAATTTTTCAGTAGGCAAATGGGAAGTCCTATTTGTGAAAGTCCAATTAGGGCGGCTAGTCAAATTTTGTTAAACTGCAGAATTACAAGTCAGTTTTGGGAAATAAATTGTTTATATAATCAGAACAATTACCTTTATCCTGCTGGCCTTAGAAACAACCCTTTCCATGAATATTCTTTTTCAGAAGAAACGTATTTATTTCACTTTATGGATAGGACATCTGTCTTTTCTCAAAACAAGCCTCACAAGAAGACTGCCTTGAAATGATCAGGAGAAGCTGACATAAGTGTCACATAAACCTCCTGATTTCCAAGTAGTCACAGCCGCCACCTTTGCCTGGGGCTGCGCTCACAGCCAAACTTCTCTGACAAGCTTTTCCTCCTTACTTATCTCAGTAGTGATGGGGAGTGTCAGAACCTTGTAGATGGTGCTAGAAACACTATGTAATTACATGGGCTCTCTGTGCTCAAAGTTACCTCACCTATTTCATCACCATGCTTTTCTAACGGGGAGAAAGAAACCCAAGATATAAGACATCAGTGGGAAATTGGCACCATGGATATTGGAGAACCAGTGACACTATATTAAACTTCAAAATGAAAGAAGGATCCTGATGGCAAATTCACTAGCTTCAACTTT
>CAUYQV010139084.1:0-19215 GCA_963574575.1 Galagoides demidoff | reverse complement strand
CCAGCTACTTGGGAGGCTGAGGCAGGAGACTCGCTTGAGCCCAGGAGTTGGAGGTTGCTATGAGCTGTGATGCCATGGCACTCTACCCAGGGGGATAGCTTGAGGCTCCGTCTCAAAAAAAAAAAAAAAAAAAAAAAAACTACATGTACTGAAAAGGAAATAATTTTTTGATTATTTTTTAAAAGATTATTTAAGGAATAATTTTATTTTCTGAAAAGAAGTTTTTTCCCAGCCAGGCATAATGGCTCAAGCCTATAATCCTAGCACTTTGGGAGGCCAAGGAAGGAGGATCACTTGAGGCCAAGAATTGGAGTCCAGTCCAAGCAAGAGCAAGACTCCATCTCTACTGAAAATAGAAAAGAAAAAAAAACTAGCCAGGTGTGGTGGCAGGGGCCTGTAGTCCCAGTTATTCAGGAGGCTAAAGCAAGACGACCTGTTTAAGCCCAGGAGTTCAAGGTCGCTATAACTAGGCTGAGGCCAGGGCACTCTAGCCTAGGCAACTGAGACTGTCTCTCAAAAAAAAAATTTTTTTTTCCCCTCATAAAACACAGATAAAACACAACATGTTATGTGTTTGCACAAAGAAAAGGATCTGAAATAACATATGATACAACATATAATGTTTCACTATATACTGTCAGGGAATATTATTGGGAGATGAAGTAATAGCTTTTAAGGCTCACTTGCTTAGGAGATCTTTGACAGATGTTTATCTGAAGTAAATAAAGGTAAAATGGGGTAGCAATTATGGGAAGCAACAAACAAGAATAGATTCTTCACCTGCCTTAAAAGGATCTAAATCACACCTTAGTACTGTCGGCAAACACTGCATAAAAACCACACCTTTTCTTTCCTTTTTTTTTTTTTTTTTTTTTTTTTTTTGGAGATAGTTTTACTTTGTTGCCTTCAGTAGAGTGCCATGGTATCATAGCTTATAGTAACCTCAAACTCTGGGGCTCAAGTGATTCTCTTGCCTCAGCCTCGCAAGCAGCTGGGACTACAGGTGCTTGCCACACACCCAGCTATTTTTAGAGACAAGGTCTCACTCTGGTTTAGGCTGGTCTTGAACCTGTGAGCTCAGGCAATCCACCCACCTTGGCCTTCTAGAATACTAGGATTACAGGCATGAGCCACTGCATCCGGCCAAAACCATACATTTTCATTGTTCAACAAAACATAAGCAAAAGTCTACACGGGAGGCTGAGGCAAGAGAATCACCTAAGCCCAGGAGTTGGAGGTTGCTATGAGCAGTATGATGCTACAGCCCTCTACCAAGGGCAGTAAGTGAGACTCTGTCTCTACCAAAAAAAGAAAAAGAAAAAAATGAGCAAAACTGATAAAATGAGTTTACCATACAAAAAAAGCAAAATTAAAGTAAGCATTTGAGTTCTGCCATAAAACGACATGACTCTGAGAGTGGGGAAAGATGAGAGTAATCACTTAAATTTGGGGAGAACCCTCATTTCTCAAATCTCTACTATACAGGGTTCAACAGGCAACACTAGGGTTATTTATTCTGGGCCTATAATAAGCAAAATTTAAAAAACAGTCAAAACCTGGTGTAGCATGTGCAATACGTTCTGTTCTCTTTCCTTAGAAATAATATCTTCAGCAGTTTCAGAAAGACTAGTGATGTCAAACCAAGACTCAAAGCTGGAAAAAAAAAAAGGTTGCAAGTTAACTTATTAAATAAAATCAACTATGTTAACATGATACACATTTATAATTTATAATAATCTGGGATATTGAAGCATGTAATATTGTTATACCAAATCCTTAGAAGCAATTTTTTAATTACAACAAGACATTCAAACAAGATAAATTGATAATATTTTTTTAATCAATGATCAAAAACTTTGATCTTAAAGGTGACAATTTTCTGATTTATAAATATATTACCATATTCTTACAAAAATAGAAAAATCAAAGATTAAAGTACATATTTTATGAAACATTTCAAGTTACAGAAACAAAAATTATTTCTGAAAACTAAGGATATATGGTTTGTCTCTAAATATGATCTACTACAACAAATGCTTTAAAGTTCAACATATATAGTGATTAACTTGATAATGATAATAATTAAATATTATAATAATATTCTTTACTTCTTTTCAAAGGTTAAAAACCTATTAGAATAGGCAGGGCATGCACGCCTATAATCCTAGCACTCTGGGAGACCAAAGCAGGGTTAATGTTTGAGCTCAGGAGATAGAGATGAGTTTCAGGAAGAGTGAGACTCCGTCTCTACTAAAAATAGAAAATAAACTAGCCACACTTTGTGGTGGATGCCTGCAGTCCCAGCTACTCAGGAAGCTGAGGAAAGATCACTTGAGCCCAACAATTTAAGGATCTTGTGAACTATAATAATCCCATGCACTCAATCCCAGGGCTACAGAGAAAGATTCTCTCTCTTTAAAAAAAAAAAAAAACCTACTAAAATGAGTAGTTAGGCCAACTGTGTGACAGTTCACACTGGTACTCCCAGGACCTTGGCAGACCAAGCCAGGAGGATCATCTGAGGCTGGAGTTCAAGACAAGCCTGGGCAACACAGCAAGACCCTGTCCTCTACAAAAAATAAAAAAATTAGCCAGGTATGGTGATGTATGCCCACAGTCTCAGCTATTCAAGAGGAAGAGGTGGAAGAATAGCTCAAGCCCAGGAGTCCAAGGATGCCACTAGAATTCAGCCTAGAAGACAAAGCAAGATGTGGGCTCTAAAAATAATTTAAAAAATAATAATAAATGAGCAATTATATATAAAAGCATACAGATCTATTATATACTAGGCAATAATATGTTGTCAACAAATCTAACTGTGAAAATACGAATAACATTTATGCAATAGTTACTACATACAACAGATATTCCCAAACTTTGATCACCCAAAACATGTTCTAAAAAATTCAGATTTCCAGGTGGACACAGTGGCTCACACTGGTAATCCTAGCACTCTAGGAAGTTGAGGTAGTAGGATCACTTGAGCTCAGGAGTTAGCGATAAGTCTCAGTAAGAGCAAGACCCTGTTTGAACTAAAAATAGAAAAATTAGCCAGGTATAATGGCAGGTGACCATATTCCTAGCTACTCAGGAGACTGAGGCAGGAGGATCCCTTGAACCTAGGAGTCTGAGGTTGCTGTGAGCTAGACTGATACAAAGGCACTTAAGCATGGGAAACAGAGTAAGACTCTATCTCAAAAAAAAAAAAAAAAAGATTCCCCACTCCTATCTCAATATTCTCACTCATTAAGTCTGAGTAGAATCTGGAAATTCAATAACCAGATTAAGAATACATTCTTAACATAAAACATTAAGTTATTTCCCATATCCAATTGGCATTCTTCCTTCACTAATGCCAAAATAAGTATTAATCCTTTGGACCCAGTTTTGTATTTCCCATTTATTTATGTTAACGTTATCTCCCCTTCTATTCTGAGGATACTAATTATTCTTTGAAAATTACTTATGCCTTTTGGTTTTTAAAGCTAAGATTCAGACTCAGTGCCTGTGGCTCAAGTGGCTAAGGTGCCAACCACGTACACCCAAGGTGGCAGGTTCGAATCCGACCTGGGCCCGCCAAACAACGATGGCTGCAACCAAAAAATGGCCAGGCCTTGTGGCAGGTGCCTATGGTCCCAGCTACTAGGGAGATGGAGGCAGGAGACTCGCTTGAGCCCAGAAGTTGGAGGTTGCTGTGAGCTGCGATGCCATTGCACTCTACCCAGGGGGACAGCTTTGAGGCTCTGTCTCAAAAAAAAATAAAGAAATAAAGCTAAGATTCAAACTTTTTTTAGAATAAGAAGCAATAGGTTGAAATTGGGCGACCCTGGGTTTTAATTACTTTATAACAAGTATATACCTAGGTTTTCTTTTACATAAGAAACATTTAACCTCTCTATACCCTTGGGTTGTTTTGTGAGAATAAAATGAGAAAAACCAATCAGAAAATGTTTTACAAAATTAAGACATAAAAGAGTCTTACTATAAAAATATTTCTTAATGTAGCACTTAGTCAAGGCAAAGGTAATTTTTTTTACAGAGTCTCACTATGTCGCTCTCAGTAGAGTGCCATGGCATCACAGCTCACAGCAACCTCAAACTCGTGGGCTTAAGCCATTCTCTTGCCTCAGCCTCCCAAGGAGCTGGGACTACAGACACTCATGACAATACCCACCTACTTTTTTTTCTGTTGTACTTGTTATTGTTGTTTAGCAACCCCAGGCCAGGTTCAAACCTGCCAGCTTTGGTCTATGTGGCTGGCGCCCTAGCCACTGAGCTACAGATGCCAAGCCACAAAGGTAATCTTTTTATTTACTGGTCTCACACAAGTTATGTCAAAAGCAGTATATACAATATACACCACAAAGAATTTGAAAAAAATTAATCATTGTAATTCAGCTATCTAGAAGAGATTAATTTTAAGAGTACAGACTTTTAAGTTTTAAAATATATATAAAACAATTAAATATTGCCTCACCTACCTTTTCAAGTCATCAAATACATCTGGCAACAAAAAGTTCAGCAATGACCAAAGTTCTGACAAATTGTTTTGTAAGGGAGTACCAGTCAAAAGAAGTTTGTTATCAGCATTGAATCGTTTTAACTCCCTGATTAGACGGCACTTCATATTCTTAATCCTGTGTCCTTCGTCTACTATTAAGTATTTCCAGTAGCAATGCTAGAAAAGTAATTGAGATCTTCTTAGTAAAGTCACACAAAATACTTTAGGAGAGGCAAGAATCCAATGTACTCAACACTAATATGAAGCCAGGAGATAATCTAATACACACCTACATAAGAGAAAACCTCAAATCAATTCAAGGTGGGGACAGAGAACAGGGACCTGGGAGAAGCAAGGAGAGAGGAGAATGGGTATGGTCACACTTAATGGGCACAATGTTAGGATATGTGGCACAGCTCTTGGGGGCAGGACACAAATACATAAATATAAGAGGGACTCCACCTAACAAATGCAAATAAATTAACCTGAAACAATAATTAAAATATTTAAAAAAAGAAAAAGAAATGAAAAAAAGTTTTAAAATAATGATCTCAAAAAAGTTTACCTAAGAAGTTATAAAACCTGTTTTATGAGGGACTGATACTGAATTTTATCAAATGTCATTTCATTATCTATTTAAGACGACCATATTTTCCTTTCATCAACTAATGAAATAAAAATTCCTAAAACAGGTATATATTTGTATTCCTCAAATAAACTCACTGTCTTGCTGGAATAACCTGAGAATACTTGAAGTTCTTCTGCTATTATGTATTTAAGTGTTCCCCATTTGTACCTTTACATAGATACTGTTACACTAGATTGGTAAAAATCTAAAGCTTTCATTAGATCCATATACTACTCTGAAACATTAAATAGCATTAGAATCTTCATTCTTAGGTGTGGTGGCACATTGTAATCCTAATACAGTGGGAGAATCCCTTGAGGTCAAGGGTTCAGGAGTTTGAAACAAGCCTGAGTAAAGTAAGACCTTGCCTGTACTAAAAATAGAAAAACTGGGTGGCATCTGTGGCTCAGAGGGGTAGCCACCAACCCCATATGCCGGAGGTGGCGGGTTCAAACCAAGCCCCAGCCAAAAACTGCAAAAAAATTTTTTTTTAAATTAATAAATAAATAAACCTTCCTAATTACATTGTAAGGCAAAAATATTTATTAAGAAAAAAAATAAAAATAAAAATAGAAAAACAAGCCAGGCATGGTAGTACACCTGTAGTCCCAGCAACAGCAAAGGCTGAAGCAGGATGATAACTTGAATCTGGGAGTTAGTGATTGCTATTAGCTAGGTCCAGGTCATGCTGCTCTAACCCAGGCAACAGAGTGAGACTCTGTCTCAAAAAAACAACCACACACACAAAAAAAATATCCTCTTAAAATGAATAGGTAAAAGAAAAAAAGGAAAACCAAGAAACAAATGATAAGGAAGAATAAAAAACAAATTATCAAGCAGATTAACATACTTCTATATTTCTGCTCCCACTAAGCCACAACAGCCCTGGAATCCCATACTTCCATTATATCTTAAAACTAAGATACTTGGGGCAGCACCCATAGCTCAGTGGTAGGGTGCCAGTCACATACACAGAGGCTGGCGGGTTTGAGCCAGGCCTGGGCCTGCTAAACAACAATGACAACTGCAACCAAATAAAAAACAGCTGGGCGTTGTGGCAGGCACCTGTAGTCCCAGCTACTCGGGAAGCGAGGCAAGAAGATGGCTTAAGCCCAAGAGTTTGAGGTTGCTGTGAGCTGTGACGCCATAGCACTCTATCGAGGGCAACATTATGAGACTCTATCTCCCAAAAAAAAAATAAAAAAGCTAAGATCCTTGAAATGATAGCATACTCAGTAAAAGGGAATACAAGACAGATTCTAGCCACTGGCAAATAGAATGGACAAGGAAGCTTAATTATTTCAATATGGATTAAGTAGGGAAGGCAAAATTATCTGAAGGGTCTTCACATTCTATTACTGAATAGAAAATGGAAGTTACAAAAAAGAATGTATAGTATGATCCTATATATAAATTATAGGTATGTAAATTATACATCTATTTTAACAGCAACATTAAGTATCAAAGTATTAATTATGATTCTAGGGTAGAATTGTTTGAGCTTTTATAACTTTCTGTATACTATTATTTTCTATAATTAGTACTTACTACTTTTACTGTAAAGAAATGGTTCTGGCACTTTTTAATGCCACACATATTCAGAAACATTTTGCTAAATTCCTCAGTTAAGATTCTTACCATCACATTCCGAAGTTCCACCAGCAACAATACTAGTGACAAATACGAATGATTATGCTACCCATAATTACTCCACTTATGACCTATGTGGTTTGATTTCATGTTGAACCCATTATTTTCCTCATTCCATACAAGCAATAAAGATCTAAAGCAAGCGTCCTCAAACTTTTTAGAGTGCCAGTTCATTGTCCCTCAGACCGCTGGAGGGCCAGACTGTGAGCCCGGGGAGGAGTCAGCTGCTAAGCAGGACAGGCATCGGCAGCAAAAACACCCGGCGGGCGGGCAGGCGGGCCGGCGGGCCATAGCTTGAAGACGCCTGATCTAAAGGAACTGCTCCCAGCAGAGATCTTAGTAGTCAGAGAAAGGAAAACCAAAGCTGTAAAGAATTACATACGAAATAAGGGGAGCAGTGAGGAAAAAGTTCAAGACATCAATACATGAATTAAAAGAAGATAAGAGAGAAGGTCAATTTTCCAATGACATTATACTACCTTTGGCATTAATAATAAGTAGCTGGAACATCGAGAAAAACAGACATGAAAATATTACCACATAGTATCAAAAAACAATCTAAAAGTAACCTGACTTCAAGTAGTCTCTTCTTATTTGATTAAAATAAATACAACGTATAGGCACATTCTATGGACTCAAAGCACATGTCACAAATATATCTGTAACATATGATCTATGTCTGACTGATTCTTAAGACATTTAAAATACTATATAATATCATAAGTCAAAATGCCATATGCTTTCATTTTATTGTTAAACAGACTATAGCAGGCGCCCTCAAACTACAGCCTATGGACCACATGTGCTCTGCCTAGGACATTTATCCGGCCTGCTGGGTGTTTCTGCCGCCTCTGCCTGTCCTGCTTAGCAGCCAAGTCATCCCGGAGCCCGCAGTCTGGCCCTCCAACAGTCTAAGGGACAGTGAACTGGCCCCCTGTTTAAAAAGTTTGAGGACCTCTGGACTACAGCCTTCATCCCAAAGTTTCTGTTAATATAAGCTTCCAGTTTTTAAAGGAATAAGCATTATGTAATCTATTGCTTCAACCAAAAATATAATTAAACAAATGCTACTGGATAGAGAGAAGGTGATATCAATTAAGAAAAATATGATCTTTATATTACAAAGAAACCAATGAAGACCATTTGTACCTGTAATGCATTTCGGTCTCTCATGGCTATTTCAAATGATGTAATTACCACAGGATGAATCTGCAGAGTCCCATGTCGTTTGTGAATATTCCTTACCAATTTTCGACGTTCCTCCTGGGTTCCATGATATAACATAGTAGGGATCTAAAAAATTTCATATTGATTTATAACTAACTTTTATAACAAAATATAAATATTGGTGATATATGAAGCATATCATTTTCTCAGAGAAAAAGAAACTTTAGTTCTATGTTTCTGTATCAAATTTTATTAATAATTAGTCAAGCAATTCTAACAAATCATTGGACAACTGTGGGAAAAAACTGGGAAAAATACCATAAAAATAAGTAAGAGATAGGATGTGAAACTATTTCTGGAATATATAATTCTTAAAAGGCAAATATGTGGAGAAGATAAATAACATGCATGGGGAAAATGTAACATTTAAGAATGAACAGAATTTAAAAAGAAAAATTCTATGTAAGTCTGTCTCAGGTAAATCAAAATGTCCAATGCAGAAAATCATCTAGGAACATTTAAAGGAAGATGACCAAGATCATTAATACCTCTTCTATAGGCTCTGCGCCTGTGGCTCAAGTGGCTAAGGCGCCAGCCACATACACCTAAGATGGCGGGTTGGAATCCCTAGCCCGGGCCCGCCAAACAACAATGATGGCTGCAACCAAAAAAATGGCCGGACGTTGTGGCGGGTACCTGTGGTCCCAGCTACTTGGGAGGCGGAAGCAGGAGACTCGCTTGAGCCCAGGAGTTGGAGGTTGCTATGAGCTGTGATGCCATAGCACTCTACCCAGGGGGATAGCTTGAGGCTCCGTCTCCTAAAAAAAAAAAAACCTCTTCTATATAGATTTAAAGTAGGGTACTGCTTATACTGAATAAATTAAGGTAGATAGAGTATCTATGCAGAATATAATTATATAACAAAGTCTAAAATTTAATTTCTACAACAATAAAAGAATAAAACATGTAACATAATATTTTTAACGTAAGAAAACATCTTACTTCTGGTGTAAATCTTTTGAACTCAGCCATCCAGTTAGGAAGTGTAGACAGAGGGCCACACACAAGAAAAGGTCCAGGTACTCCTCTCTGAATCATCAATGCAATTGTAGCAATGCACTGAACTGTCTTTCCCAATCCCATTTCATCTGCTAAAATGCCATTAATTCCATTTTCCCAAAGCATCTAGACAAAATAATGTATAGTACGTATAAATTCCAATATAAATACATACTGAGTTTATTGCAATGATTTATTTCTCATTAAAATCAGACTCAAAGATGACAACTGCAATGGTTTATTACTTATTAAAATCATACTCAAAGATGACAATTAGGATAAGACTAAAATATCTGCACCATAAATTATAACAAGACTTGTGGCAAGTATTTATCAAACCCATATAAGTATTGGAAGCTTTTAACAAAATAACTTTCTTTTTTTGAGACAGAGTCTCACTTTGTTGCCCCCCATAGAGTGCCATGGCGACACAGCTCATAGCAACCTCAAACTCTTGGGCTCAAAGGATTCTTTTCATCTCAGTCTCCAAGTAGCTGTGACTACAGAGACCTGCCACAACACAGGGCAATTTTTAGAGACAAGGTCTCATTCTGGCTCAGGCTGGTCTTGAACTTGTAAGCTCAAGCAATCCACCTGCCTCGGCCTCCCAAAGTGCTAGGATTGGGCCCCTACAAGCATAAGCCACTGTGCTGAGCAAGATAACTTTCAATTCTAAAAATTACTCAGGGTAAATAAAAATCAGAAAATAAGCATATATACACAAACGTTTTATGTGTAATAATGAAACATAAAATGAACAACTCAAACTGTAGTACACTGCACTATTAGGGTATTATAGAAATGAACTAATATCTTGATTAAAAATAACAATTCATTACCCTAAGCCACTCCATGCCTTCTACTTGGTACCACCGCATCACTCCTCCTGTGAAGTGCTTTGGCTGCTGAAAGGGTACTGGCTGTCCGTTACATTTCCGAACTGGGTCAAAAAAGAATTTAGTATTCTGCCTGACAGTTTGAGATACTCTATCTTTAATTATACTATTTGAGTCTTTATTTTTCTGAAGATCTTCTACACAGAGACTAGTAGAGGAAGAGTTTTCATGCTGTAAAGAAAAAAGTTAAATTAGATGTTTGGTACAAAATACCAATGTATATACCCACACACACACACGTTTACTAGTAAATATATAATCACCATCACTATGGAGAACTAAGACCATCCAGTTCTGGATTAAAAACCTGGCAACATCTCCATTCCCCTATTAAAGCAAATCCATTTAAAAATGAAAATAACATGCCCAGCTTAGGGGCTTACGCCTATAATCCCAGCACTCCGGAAAGCAGAGGTGGGTGGATTATCTGAGCTCACAGGTTCAAGACCAGCCTGAGGCAAAGCAAGACCCCACCTCTGCAAATAGCCAAGTGCTGTGGCAGGCACCTGTAATGCCAGCTACTGGGGAGGCTCAGGCAAGAGAACTCCTTGAGCCCAGGAATTAGAGGTTGCTATGAGCTACAATTCCACTACACTCTACCAAGGGCAACAAAGTAAGACCGTGTCTCAAAAAAAAATTAAAAATAAAAAAAAAGAAAATAGCAACACACTTCTTACAATAACCCTTGCAGACTAAAATCATCCCCAGGCACATACTTTGGAAATGACCATTAGAAGTGCACTTCTCAACCAGGCATGGTGGCTCACACCTATAATCCCAGCACTCTGGGAGGACAAGGAGGGGGTGGATTGCTTGAGTTCATGAATTTGAGACCAGCCTGAGCAAAATGCAAGACCCTATCTCTTCTAAAAATAGAAAAACTGAGGCAAGAGGATCGCTTGAGCTCAAGTTGGAGGATGCTGTGAGATATGACGCCACAGCACTCTACCCAGGACTACAGCTTGAGACTCTGTCTCAAAAAAAATAAATAAATAAGTAATTGCACTTCTCAAATCTCTAATATTCTCCTCCTTAAGAACTTATTAAACTATTTTAATAATTTCCTCTGCCCAAAGCAAGCATATCTACCAAGAAAAAAAAATTCTTCCTTTCAGTGAATATAAAATCATATATTTTCATCTAAGTAATTACTTTCAGTGCAAGAAAAGGGGGACTCAGTACCAACTCAGACCACTGGGAGACTTTACTGGTTCTAGATGTCTGTAACTCTAGTTTAAGAATGTGCAAACTGGGCCTAGTGCAATGGTACATACCTATAGTACCAAATACTTAGAAGGCTGAGACAAGAGGATCCCTTGAGTTCAGCAGTTTGAGACAAGCCTAAGCAAGAGTGAAACTCCATTTCTACTAAAAACAGAAAAATTAACCAGGCTTTGTGGCGGACACCTTTCGTCCCAGCTATTCAGGAACTGAGGCAGGAGGCTCCCTTAAACCCAGGAGGTGCTGTGGTTGGGGTGAACTAGGTAGATGCCTTTGCACTCTAGCCTAAAGAACAGAGTGAGACTCTGTCTCCAAAAACAAAAATAAAACCTGACAGAAAATACAGTACAGAGTAAGAACTGACTCATTATCACCAATAAAAAGTAAACCAATAAATAAAATGGGCAAAAGATATGAAAAGTTACCTTAACAAAATAAAAATAAAACACATGAACCATTAAGAATATAATAATACAGCCTATACTCCTAGCAATTCAAAAAATATAACATAAAACCACAGAAGATATCATTTCTCATTGTGTTTAAAATGACTAACAACATCCTACAATGGAATTTTCATATTCTGCTGATGAGAGAATAGTGTTTTTACTTTGGGAGAAGATTACCAGCCAGCATAGTGCCCAGCCTATTACCCTGGCACTCTAGGAGGCCAAGGGAGGTGGATTGCTTCAGCTCATGAGTTCAAGATCAGCATGAGCAAGAGCAAGAGCAAGACCCAGCTCTACTAAAAATAGAAAAAAACTAGCCAGGTGTTATGGTGGGTACCTATAAACCCAGCTACTTAGAAGGCTGAGGCAAAAGAATTACTTGAGCCCAGGAGTTTGAAATTGCTATGAGCTATGACCTCATGGCACTCTACTCAGGACACAGAGTAAGACTTTGTCTCAAAGAAAAACTGAAATAAAATAAAATAAATTACCATGTGACCCAACAATCCATTCCCAGATATATAGGTAAAAAAAATACAAACCATAAACACACAGGCTTATATGCAAATGTTAGTAATAGCCTTACTCCTAAATGTCAAACTGGAAACAATCCAAAAATGCCCATCAATAAGCGGTTGAATAAACAAAATTATATTTTTCTTTTGCTTTTTTTTTTTTGGAGACAGTCTCACTATGTTATCTTCCATAGAGTGCTACAATATCATAGCTCATAGCAACCTCAAATTCTTGGGCTTAAGCAATTCTCCTGCCTCGGCCTCCCAAGTAGTTGGGACTACAGGCACCCACCACAATGCCCAGCTATTTTTCTTTTTTGGGGGGAGGGGGGTTCCAACTGTCATTGTTGTTCAGCTGGCCCAGGTCGGGTTCGAACCCACCAGCCTCAATGTATGTGGCTGACGCCAAAATATAATTTTCATTCAGCCAGGCATTGTGGCAGGCACCTGTAGTCCCAGCTACTCAGGAGGCTGAAGCAAGAAAATCGCCTAAGCCCAGGAGTTGGAGGTTGCTGTGAGCTGTGTGACACTACAGCACTCTACCGAGGGCGATAAAGTGAGACTCTGTCTCTACAAAAAAAAAGAATATTACTCGGGGCAGTGCCTGTGGCTCAACGAGTAGGACACCAGTCCCATGTACCAGGGGTGGCAAATTTGAACCTGGCCCTGCCCCAAAGAAAAGAATATTACTTTGCAGGGCTGCACCTGTGCCTCAGTGGGTGGGGTGCCGGCCCCATATACCAAGGGTGGCAGATTCAGAACCAGTCCCAGACATACCGCAACAACAACAAAAATAGCCGGGTGTTGTGGCAGAAACCTATAGTCCCAGCTACTTGGGAGGCTGAGGCAAGAGAATCTCCTAAGCCTAGGAGTTAGAGGTTGCTGTGAGCTATGTGACACTACGGCACTCTACTTAGGGTGATGAAGTGACAAAAAAAAAAAAGGACTACTACTCTGCAATAAAAAGAAAACAACTAACATACTCAACAACATACAAGAACATTATAGACACTGTAAGTGAAAAGGAAGAAATAAACGAACCTGTAAGGGATGTCCAAAAGTGGTCTCCTCCAAATTTGGGAGCAGAGAAATTGGAAAGGTATACAAGGCACCCTCCTACCACATTGGAAATGTTCTATTTATGCTTTGATGTGGATGGTGATTACACAGGTATATGTATGTCTCAAATTTATTAAAATGAACACTTAAGAGCTATCCATTTCTTATTTACTGCTTATATGTAAATTATGAAATGTAGCCAAAATTCCATAGTAAATCACAGTTGAAGTTTAGAAAAATTCAACTACACATTATAAAAATAAGCTTACTTAACCTTATATTTACACTTAATAGGTTATAGCTACAATCACAATCCAATCCTTATAATGAACAAAGAATAAAAACCAAGTCATTTTTATGGTATAAATTTTAGACAAAATTGTATCACAGCCAAATAGAGTATGTCTCATTTTCTAAACATGACATCAATTTTTCCAAGGGCCTAGAAATCTTAAATAAATCAATTACTTTAAGTTCATATCCATTAGTATTTTCATATCACAGGTGTTGCTTCCCTATACAACTCTGTAATTCCAGAGACTTGGACAATGAATACCCAGATAACAAGGAACCACTCTATATAAAGTGAGGGGCAGAAGAGTTGGTTCAGAAATCAAGCCCTTCTAAAACAGAACTAAAGAAAATCTTTAGGGCTAGTAACAACATTAAGACATCCCTCATAGCTTCCATAAGATTCACTGTACATATCCACATGGCATAGATACATGTATCATTCCTAGATTCACAAGTTAAAAGCATCATTGCTAGACCCATAAATTAATATTTACACAAGTAGGAACACGCAGAAGAACACCTAAAATTAATGCGTAAGAAAGAATGTTAAGGAAATGCACAAAGTGCCTGCATAGGCATTTTTTTAAAGCATAAAAATGGGATAGTGAGAAAAATGCACACTGCTAATTTAAAAAAAAAGGGTCTAGTGATCAGGTAGCAAACTAACTTCAAAATTTAATTGCCTGTTATAAATTTCTTACCTCACTCTCCTTTTTATTTTTTTTAGCCACAGACAAAATTTCCTAGAAAATCCAGAAAACAGAAGTAAATCAATAATGTATGAAGTTTTTCTATTTATTTATTAAAAAAATCATTTATTTTAGGCCAATTTGCCCATAAGATGGTAGGTGCATGAGCTATGAAAATGCTACCCGCACTCTAGCTGGGGCAACAGAGTGAGACTGAAACAAAATCTTTATAATTCAAGAACAAAGACCTAGTGAAGAGGGAAAGGAAAGTACAGAAGGGATGTTTTGGAGAAGTAAAATCCACCATGGCACACAATATTCAATTGGTGACACAATCTATAAATCTATAAATACATTCAAAGACTTAGAGATTCTTTTTTTTTTTGGAAACAAGAGTTCACTTGGTCATCCTTGGTAGAGTGCTGTTGTGTCATAGCTCACAGCAACCTTTAACTCTTGCCTCATGGGACTACAGGTGCCTGCCACAACATCCAGCTATTTTTAGAGATGAGGTCTTGCTCTTACTCAGACTGGTCTCTAATCCATGAGCTCAGGCAATCCACCCACCTTGGGCTCCCAGAGTGCTAGGATTACAAGTATGAGCCACCTCGCCCAGCCCTCCCTATTATTCTTATGATAGGAGCAAACTCCTGACCATGCTTACCTCTGTCTACTTTCACTTATGAATGGAGCCAAATAGAATTTAAACTTTTTTGAACTTGCCAGGCTCTCTTGACTCTGAACAGTTGTTCAAGACTATTATTTCTTCTTAGAACATTCCCTCACTACCTTCCCTATCCCTTGCTATTTCTCTATTGATACTTTTACCTTTAAGGGATTTAGCTTTTATCCTTCAAGTCTCAACACTGAGATCACTTCCTAGGTCAAAGCTTCCCTGAACTTGATACCTAAGTTAAAAGCCTCTCTATATGCTGTCAATAGCACCCAATTTTCCAATTTAATAGACTACTTAGGCTAAGAGTCTGTAGCTCAAGAGGTTAAGGCACCAACCACACACACCAGAGCTAGCAGGTCTGAAACCAGCCCGAGGCTGCCAAACAACAACTACAACCAAAAAACAGACAAGCGTTGTGGCGGGTGCCTGTGGTCTCAGCTACTTGGGAGACTAAGGCAAGAGAATTGCTTAAGCCCAGGAGGTGGAGGTTGCTGTGAGCTGTGATGTCACAGCACTCTACCCAGGGCAACAACTTGAGACTCTGTCTCAAAAAAACAAACATAAAAAAAATAGACTATTTAATTTTATATATTTCTCACTGGATATAGACTTAGGCAAAAAAACTGTTTACTTTTTTTTTTTTTTGAGACAGAGTCTCACTTTGTGGCCCTCGGCTGAATGCTGTGCTATCATAGCTCACAGCAACCTCAAACTCCTGGGCTCAAACAATTCTCTTGCTTCAGCCTCCCGAGTAGCTGGGACTACAGGCATCCATCACAGTGCCCAGGGGGTTTTAGAGATGGGGTCTCACTCTCGCTCAGGCTAGTCTCAAACAAGTGAGCTCAGGCAATCCACCCACCTCAGCCTCCCAGAGTGCTAGGATTACAAGCATGAGCCACTGCACCCTACCCGTTTACCTTTCTTTACTTCCATCCACTTATAACAGTTACCCCATAGCTGTTATTTCACAACAATTTGATGAATTAAATGAACAGCTGCATGATTAGCTAAACTATATAAGACACATTAACAGTGCTTTTCAAACTACAAATTGAATGAGTACCATAATCAATTTCAGACTGTCCTATTATTTTTAAATGAAAAAATAGTATCAGGAAAAATTGTATAAAGCTGTATTATAAAGACCTAAACAGGCTTGGCACTGTAACATAGTCATTACAGCAGCAGCCACATACACTGGGGCTGGTGAGTTCAAACCTGGCCCAGGCCAGCTAAAACAACGACAACTGCAACAAAAAATAGCCAGGTGCTGTGGCAGGTGCCTATAGTCCCAGCTACTTGGGAGGCTGAGGCAAAAGAATCACTTAAGCCCAAGAGTTGGAGGTTGCGGTGAGCTGTGATGTCACAGTACCCTACTGGGGGCAACAAAGTAAGACTCTTTGTCTCACAAAAAAAAAAAAAGAAAGAAAAAGACCTAAACAGTTAGATTTCAGGTAAAATATAATAGGCAGTAAGGCTAGGCTTTTTTTTTAATGTTAAGAATGTGGGGCAGCACCTGTGGCTCAGTTATGTAGGGTGCCAGCCCTACATAACGGAGGTGGGGGGTTGAAACCCAGCCCCAGCCAAAAAAAAAAAAAGAATGTGGGGCCAGGTACAGTGGTTCACACCTGTAATCCCAGCATTCTGAGAGGCCCAGGTGGGTGGATTGCTTCAGCTCATAAGTTCAAGACCAGCCTGAGCAAAAAGTGAGACCCCCATCTCTATAAACATAGAAATACTGAGGCAAGAGGATCACTTGAGCCCGTAAGTTGGAGGTTGCTGCACTCTACCCAGGGTAACAGCTTGAGATTCTGTCTCAAAAAAAGGGAATGTGACACACAGGCTGGGCATGATGGCTCATGACTGTAATCCCTGACCTCACCAGTTTGAGACCAGCCCAAGCTAGGGCAAGACCCCATCTCTAAAAATAGCTGAGCATTGTGGCAGGCACCTGTAGTCCCAGCTACTGACAAGGCTGAGGCAAGAGAAATGCTTACACCCCAAAATTTGAGGTTGCTATGAGCTGTGACACCACAGGACTGTACTGAGGGCAACAATGTGACATTCTGTCTCTAACTAAAAAAGAATGTGACACATTAAAATCACGCTTAGGAAATACTTAAGCAGGGGTCCTCAAAACTTTTTAAACAGGGGGCCAGTTCACTGTCCCTCAGATCTTTGGAGGGCCGGACTGCAGGCCTTGGAATGAGTTAGCTGCTAAGCAGGACAGGCAGCGGCAGCAAAAACACCCCAAAGGCCAGATAAATATCCTCGGCGGGCCGCAGTTTGAGGACACCTGCTCAAGTTTTGTTAGAACTGAAGATGCTCTTTAATTTATTACTATTTTATGAGGAAACAAGTGACAAAAAGAATCTGGTTGTTGGCTCAGCGACTGTGGCTCAAGTGGCTAACGCGCCAGCCACATACACCTAAGGTGGTGGGTTCGAATCCAGCCCGGGCCCGCCAAACAACAATGATGGCTGCAACCAAAAAAACAGCCAGGTGTTGTGGCAGGTGCCTGTGGTCCCAGCTACTTGGGAGGCTGAGGCAGGAGCCTCGCTTGAGCCCAGGAGTGGGAGGTTGCTGTGAGCTGTGATGCCATAGTACTCTACCCAGAGGGATAGCTTGAGGCTCTGACTCAAAAAAAAAAAAAAAAAAAAAGAATCTGGTTGTAGAAACAAGTAAATAATCTCAACTTCCTAGAGACTTCAAAAAGGAATAATAACAAAGTTCATAAGTCAACATTGGGGATTGTGAAAGGGTACATGATAATAACGATTTCTTTTTTTTTTTGAGACAGAGTCTCAAGTTTGTCACCCTCGGTAGAGTGCTGTGGCATCACAGGTCACAGCAATCTCCAACTCCTGGGCTTAGGCAATTCTCTTGCCTTAGCCTCCCGAGTAGCTGGGACCATAGGCAGCCGCCACAATGCCCACCTATTTTTTGTTACAGTTTAGCAGGGGCCAGGTTTGAACCTGCCACCCTTGGTTATGGGGCCAGCGCCCTACTCATTGAGCCACAGGCGCCGCCAATAACAATTTCTGATTAGGACAAGCTCAGATGCCTTTAACAGTCCATGCCATCTTCTTCCCTAAAATACTTCTCTGATATGGTTACATGGCATCTTCACTCCTCACACCTACCCCCATCCTAAATATACTCTAATTCTTAGCAGTATGTCTCTACACGTTGTTCTCAAAACTAGAAGCCTCTACTTTCTTTTCTCTACCCTGAGTTCCTAACACAGTGCTATGAAAGTCTACTAGGTACTTAAAAAAACACGCGATGACTGGGAAAGTCAAAGCTAATACTACTAATATCTGTCTAACCTGAATAATATAACCAGCTAAAGATAAAATTCAATCCGCCATTTAAAAAGGTAACAGGGGACCAGGAGTGGTGACTCAAGCCTATAATCCTAGCACTCTGGGAGACAGAGACAGGTAGACTGTCTAAGCTCACAGGTTTAAGACCAACCTGAGCCAGAGTAAGACCCCATCTCTAAAAATAGCCAAATGCTACAGTGGGCACCTGTAGTCCCAGCTGCTTGGGAGGCTGAGGCAAGAGAATTGCTTAAGCCCAAGAGCTTCAGGTTACTATGAGCTATGATACCATAGCACTCTACAGAAGGCAACAAAGTGAAATTGTCTCCAAGGGAAAAAAAAAAAAAAAAAGGAGGGCATTATGATAGGCATCTATAGTACCAGCTACTGGGAGACTAAGGCAGGAGGACTGCTTGAACCCAGGAGTTTGAGGCTGCTGTGAGCTATGACGCATAGTAATCTACCAAGGATAACAAAGTCAAACTCTATCTCAAAAAATAAAAATAAAAAGATAATAGAAAAGTCTATATTGCCAGGCATGGTGTCTCATACCCAGGCAGGAGAATCATTTGAAGTCAGGAGTTCAAGAAATACCAAGATACCATCTCTATAAAAAACATTAATAGAAAATGTAAGCACTATATAAGAGGCCCAGACCCAGCCTGAGCAAGAGCAAGACCCCATCTCTAAAAATAGCAGGGCATTGTAGTGGGCGCCTGTAGTCCCAGCTACTTGGCAGGTTGAGACCAGAGAATCATTTGAGCCCAGGAGAGGGTGCTGTGAGCTATGACGCCACAGCACTCTACCAAGGGCAACATAATGAGACTCTATGTAAAAAAAAAAAAAAAAAAAAAAAACTTAAGACAGGTAGGTAGGCCTCGGTACCTGTGGCTCAAGTAGCTAAGGCGCCAGCCACATACACCCAAGGTGGCGGGTTCGAATCTGGCCTGGGCCCGCCAAACAACAATGATGGCTGCAACCAAAAAATAGCCAGGCGTTGTGGTGGGCGCCTGTGGTCCCAGCTACTTGGGAGGCGGAGGCAGGAGACTCGCTTGAGCCCAGGAGTTGGAGGTTGCTATGAGCTGTGA
>CAUYQV010139081.1:0-13474 GCA_963574575.1 Galagoides demidoff | reverse complement strand
ACAGTGTAATACTAGATATGACAGGCAAATATGATTTTACTTTTTAAAAAAAAATCATGCTGGAATTAGAAACAAAGGAAGGGAGGGCGATTGGTGGGAACACGCCTATGGTTCATCCTATAAAGGTACATGTGAATCTCTCTAAATGTAAAATATAAATGTCTTAACACAATAACTAAGAAAATGACATGAAGGCTATGTTAACCAGTTGGATGAAAGTATTTCAAACTATATATAGAAACAGCACACTGTACCCCATGATAGTATTAATGTACACAACCATGATTTAATAAAAATAAAAAATAAATGAAATGATGAAAACAAACAAAAAAATGAAAAATTTGGATTTAGTTGCTTTTTTCTAATTGCATGTTTTCAGTAAGCGATTTATTTATCTGACACTTAATTTTCTCATTTCTGAATTATATATATAGTAACACTTGCCCTCACAGGAGCTATGAAAATTAGAGATCACCTCCAGAGAGAGTCCATCACAGAGAAGGCCACATTGTAAGTGCTCAGGACATGGTGGCTGCTGCCACTGGTTTCCGTCCCTCTTTGCAATTAACTACAATAGCTTTGATTGGATCAGATGCCTTTTCCAATAGCAGTCAGAATACAGAGAAGAATCAGAGTTTACTATGAATGAATATTAATCAAGAGGTAAGTAGTTGTAGCAAATTATATTCTGTTTAGAATCAGAAGGGGATTATAGGTCAGGAAAATGTCAGTTAATTCTGAAGAGAAAGGGGACATCAGAAATGAAGGCTTATAGTATAGAAATCGCTTTGCCCTTTAGACATGAGGGCATTATAGGTGTGTTTGGGCTGCTATCAGGAAGTTACCATAAACTGTGTGGCTGATAAACAACTAAAATTTATTTCTCACAATTCTAGAGGCTGGAAAATCCAAGACCAGCCTCCTGGCAGATCCATGTCTGGTGACGGCAGTTTGCTTGGTTTGTGTGGCCTTCTTATCATTGCATTTTCATATAGAAGGAAGAAGAGAAAGAATAAATTTTTTTGACTTTCATGAGAGCACTAATCTTATTCGTGAGTGCTCCTCTAATGACCTAATTACCCGTCAAAGGTCTCACTTCCTAATATTGAGAGTAAGGATTTCCACATACGACTTTGGGCTACCGTAAACATTCAGTCCATAGCAGTATTCATTATTGCATTTTATTCTCACAACCACTCGGAAAGAAGCAAGTTTAAAATACTTAAATAATACAAGGTAGAAAAGATCTTTATTCTAAATCTGCCAACTTAAAAGCACATGTTTTTTCTATAATGTTATAATATTGTGCTTTGGTAATGGTCATGGCATATATCTTTACAACATATTTTAAAAATCCTTGCATAACGTCTGAAGAAGGGAAATGAAGAGGAATTGGGAGGGAAAGGAAGGAGAGAGAAGAAAGAGAGGAAAGGGGAGGAAGGGAGAGGATTGAGATAACTTATATGAGTTTATAAAATAAGGTACGATTAATTCAATTCAAGTAGAATTTGAACTTATGTCCCTTCCAGGGTCCTGCAACTATGAGACAGGTATCACTCATGCAAAAGTTTGATTTTCCTGCAAAAGTGAATCTATGCATACTTAATTAGCATAGATTTTTACTTTAAATCGTTGGCTTTTCTTTATTAAAAGCTTTAGAGGAAATACTGTTCTTTACCATTTCTGATAGATGGAGAACAAGCAAGTTAAGATAAATACCTTGAAAGTTTGCATTAATAAAGGTAAAATTATACTAGGCCGGAGGAAGAGATATGCAGAGCAGCTTTCTGTATTCAAATGAATTGTTTTGTGATGCAAATTAGCACACTCTGCACTAATGAAGTGAATTCTTTAACTGCTTGAGTCATTACTGGTTATCATTAAACCATAGAAACCCCATGAAAAGAATTTACAACTAAAGATGGTGAATAAAACAAGGTGATGAATAAAACAAACCCATTTTAAGTTCACCAAATGGATGCAATTCCGCTATTGAAAAAGTCAACTGTGGTGAGGATTTCGGAGTCCATATTGTGAAATGAAAATAAAGGAAATGATTTTGGCCTCTGAAGGAATAACTAACAAGTAATGTTCTCGATTACACTGAAGCCAATTACTAGCAAAATCCCTTTAAATTTGTATTATCATTCATTTAACAACTCCGTGAATGCCACTGAGGTGCGATGCCCTTGGACAAGCACTGCAGGTGCTCCTTAGAAACTGTAGAGATGTTCTTCTTAGTAAAGTATCTCAGGACTGGAAGAAAAAGTATCCAATGTACACAGCCCTATTTTGAAATTAATTCATAGCTTTCATACGAAAGATATAACCTAATTATAGCCTTAGAATATGGGGAGGAGAAGGGTGAGAGGAGCAGCGAGGTGGAGGGAGGGTGATTGGTGGGGTCACCTCTATGGTTTATCTTACAAGAGTACAAGTGAATCTTTCTAAAAGCAGAGTATGAATGTCTTAATAACAAAGAAAATGACACAAAGGCTACATTAACCAGTTTGATGAGAGTATTTCGAATTGTATATGAAAACACCACACTATACCCCATGATTGCATTAATGTACACAGCTATGATTTAATAAGAAAAAGAAAGAAAGAAACTATAGAGATTCTACCTTCAAAAAGGACACAGTCAAAGAGCAAATAGATATAAAAGCCAATCATTATTATTATATTTTTTTTATTTTGGATCAGCATGAGGGAACATAGGATTAGGTTACATTGCTCGCATTTGTAGCATAAAGTCCGAGTGGTAGTGGTGCCCTTCACCCACAAGGTGCTCTGTGGACCCCTGCATTGTGCCTCTATTATTCTTTGATAATCTCTATGGTGATGATGGAGTCCTTTTGAGAAGGTGTATCTATTCTATCTGGGATTAAAGGTGGTTTCCCATTGTGGGAAACTTTTGGTCTCAACCATGAAATACAGGCATACCTAATTGTATTGTACTTTGTTTTATTTAATATGTTACAAAATGAAAATCTGTAGCAACCCTGTATTGAGCAGACCTATCGGCACCATTTTCACAACAGCGTGTGCTTGCTTTGTGTCTCTTTTAGCAGGGTAAGAGGAAAAGGACTATTTGAGATGCATGTATCAAAGAAGAAGAAAAATCTAAAATCACTAATCTAAGTGTCCACCCTCAGAACATGTAAAAAAGGATGAGAAAATTAAATATAAAATAAGTAGAAAAATAAATAAATTAGAGCATAAGTCAATTAAATGTGACAACAAGAAATCAACAGAGAAAAATCAATGAAACCAACAGCTGGTTTTTGAAAACATCAATAAAATTGACAGACTTCTAGGCAGAATAAGTAGGAAGAAAAAAGGATAGTACACAAGTTACTATCTGATAGACAGACATTAAAAGGATAATAATGGAATAATATAACAACTCTATTTCCAAAGAATTGATAATCCACATAAAATGCACCAATTCCTTGAGACACACAATTTCTGCCAAATTTTATGCAGAAAGAAATGTACAGTGTGAGTAGACTTATATCTACTAAAGAAAATGAACCAATAATGAACAATCTTCCAAAATGAAGCATTAGGCTCATATGGGTTCACTGGTATTTTCTACCAAACATTTAAGAAAGAAATTATACACCAATTCTCTATAATTTTAAGAAATTGGCTTACATGATTGTGCTGGCTGGTTAAGTCTGAAATTTGTAGGGCAAGCTGGCAGATTGGAATCCAGGTTAAGGGTTGATGTTCCAGTCTGGAGTGTGAAGGCAGAACAATCAGGTAGAATTTGTGTGGTCTGGAGGTAGAAATCCTTCCTTGGGAAGTCCTCCTTTCTTTGCTCCCAAGGTTTTCAAATGATTGGCTGAAGGCCACCTACATAATGAAAGATAATCGGCTACACTGAAATTCAACTATGTCTCGGCTTGTGTTTGACCAAACAACTGGTGACTGTAATCTAGCCAGGCAGACACATCATCATGGCATTATCTTTGGAACTACAGCTTTGATTTGAAGTTTACAAAAATCTGTGTGCCCAAAGTAGTTTATTATGTTTTAGACTGAAACATTAAGATTTTATTTCACATTCATTTCTTTTTAATCACAGTTGCTATAAACCAAGGAGAATGGTTTCATTCTGTTATTCAGAATTATCTAGTTTCCCACATAGACATTCAAGCTTTCCTTTAAAATGACAAAATTCTTCTAAGACTTCCTTACCGTTGCCCTCATTCTCTTTTCAATTATATAGGTAAGGAATTGTTTACTTTCTGTAGGCTTATTCGCCCTCACTACATTTGTCAGATTCGGAAATTTGGCACTTAGATGGAGAAGAGGTTGTCCTAAATTACTGAATTTCATTGAATGCCATACATTATGCTAGATTTTGGATAGACTTAAGAAAAAAAAGCACTGTCTCTCTTAAAAGCCCCTCTCTCCCTCTCCTGCTGTTACCAAATGGCATAGTACAATGTCTCAGCAACAGCAACCACCAAAACCCAAAACAACAAAGCATTTAGGGTGTGAAAGGGCTTAGGGTCTGGGGAAAGTAAATCACTGTGTTCTAAACGGAATGGTGGTACCTGCCTATTAATTAGGAAAAACACCAAAACCAAATACGTATGTATTGGCTTGCCCTGCTACCAAATCAGAAAGCAGAGATTACTGATGCTTTTCTATTTTTAATTTATTGCAGAAAGTAGAAAGATCTTTCTTCTATCTCATTAAAAAGAGAAGCTCGTTTCAGACATTCTTATGCATTCAGACTGAAGAGTAAGCACACCCGTAATTGAAATTTGATGCACCAGGAACAATTTTAGAAATACCTTTTGTATCATAAAAGAATGTTCTGGTGGTTATATGATGACTGTCAGCCCATGAGAGTTTGAACTAAGGAGCTACGATGTTTTGGTGCTTCTAGAAGTTGCTATCAAATAATAATCTGTACTCAGTAATCACTTATAATTGAGGGTAGAGGATGATGACAACTGTCACAGTGGTTCACTGCTCTTCAAATTCTAGGAAATTATGGTTCCTGAAAAATACAAAAGCATCTTTTTGTTCTCAATCTTCTTGTCTCATAATAAAGATATAAATTGTTCCTGAATTTGAGGAGCTCATTTTCTCAGGTTTAAATAATAAATTGACAGTGAGAACAGGAGCTTATGTCATGATGAAAAGTTAAAATGTGGTTATCTGACTCCGTATTTTCTAATGGTATAGCTCTCCCGCACCTGTGCACCATTGTTCACCCAGAAGACATATCAGTTTCATCCTAATTTGATTAGAACCTGGAAACTCCCTAGTAGCTAAATGATTTCTTGCCATTATAACAACTAATTTGACATTTATCCTTGTAAGAGTCAAGTAAAGACTCATGATATTCCTTCGGAAAGAAAATATCTTATGAAATTGTGACATGTTTGAAAATGTGTTCTTATAAGTAAAATGAATTGTTCTCGTAGATTTATGGAATTATAGAGCAGGAAGGGAACTTCATTTAATCTTGTGGTTTTGCATCTAATAAAATGCAAGATTAGAGAAGCCCATGGGTTTTGTCACGGGTGGTCAAGTGACATTACATGGCAGGACAATTATTATCACATCATCCCTTGGTCTCATGAACTGTACCCTTCCTGCTGACACACCTCTTCCTCTGACAGCCTCTGTATAAAATTCTGGTGGTGCTCAGTGCTAACCTCCGTGGGTCAGTTAAAAGGAAAAATTCAGCACCCTCATTCAATACTTTGACTATCATAGCATTTAGCATATTATATTAGTTATATATTTATACGTCTTGCTCTCTGTAACAGTCATGATTTAATCCAGGGGGAGAAATTTAGGTATTTTAAGCAGAAAGAGATTTGAGATAGAAAAAAAATGGGAACTTAGTAAACCAACGGACAAGCTGGGGTGGAAGAAGGCAGGGAACCCCCACTGGACTGTCGAGTTTAAGGACATGCCACACCAGCCAGCAGTGATACAGAAGTCGAGGTGCTACTGCGGCCCCCACCAGCTGCTTTCCCAACTGCCACTCATACAGGCAAGCTGGTGTCTAATCCCAGCAGCTACTAACCCCCCAGGTCTCAGGATCTTGCTTGCTGTTGGCAATAACAGCGGCAAGAGTTTCTGATGCAGTTCTACTCTAAACCCCACACAAGTGCCACTAAGGGTGGAAGCTAATTGGTGTCTGGAACCCACGCAACAAATGGGTCTTGGGAATGTAATTATTAGCTTTGCAACTCTCCAACTGGAGGAAGCGTAGAAGGTTTGTGTCATACAACCTACTCAGCTATGAACCTGAGGATATAGAACATCTTATATTTATCTTTACATCAACAAATTAATCTAGCGTAGTGTCTGGGATAGCAGTTCCTCAATTTATAACATACCGACTGAATTGAATAAATGTATCACTCTTCGTCCCTTTCCAGGCTCAGTCAGTCAGCATGCTGTGATGAGTCTGTATAAAAGATCCCTTATTTATCCATTCCTCTTGACGCCCGTGATGCTGCCTTAACATCGCGCCAATTCTTTCCACATAGCCATCCTTACTCCTTCTAATCTAAGCATAGATTATTATCCTCTTTGTTATAGTTTTTTTCCAAAGCATTCAGCAAAGTAATTTCTAAATTACTATCTGTGAGTTTTTGCTTTAAAATTGCCTTCAACCTATAGCTCAAACTTCATGGGGTGTGATTGACCTTGTCTTTGTACTCTAACATATTGCCCTCTATCACACTTTATTCTTACACAGTCTGTGTTGTGTCATATGCCTTCTTTTTTTTAACTTGTTTACTAACTTTCTTTTATCTCTACCAAATACAAATATTATCCCCATCTATTCCCAGAGCTTCTGCTGAGTTCCCTAGATGCCCTCTACTCCACTTTTGTCTCACTAAGGCATTCTTAGGTCTTCAAAAATGCAGATATGTCCACATTCACTCATCGTGCAAAACTCTTCCTGTCTTCTCTCTACCCTTACTTTCTTTTCTCTATCCATACTCCTCCCAGAATTGTTTCCTTCTTTTCTGTCTTTCATCTAATAAACTCCTACTTTGCTTTCAGACGATAACAAAAATTTAAATCCCATAGGGAAATCTTTGTCCACCTTCCAGGTTATATTGTCCTGTAAATGCACATACTTTATTTATTTTTAAAAATTTTAGACTGCTTTAATATACAATACATGATTACTTTGAGAAATTGTGTCTCCTCCATCAGCTCTCAGCTTCATGCAAGCATGGATTGTGTATGTCTTACTCACAAGTGCATCCCTGATATCTAGTGCTTTGTCTGGTATATAACAAGCATTCAGATAAATCTTTGTTGAAACAACAAGTAAAGGAATATGTGTATATACATAATTAAATGAGCAAATTTAACTTCATGCATGTTATGTATAATATCTAACACCAAATGCTTACAACTTCAATTCACTCTATTAAATCAAAATCTTAAAAAGTTCCCAAAATGTCTTGTGCCTTTTCCACACTCATTTCTTATTACATTTACACACACATCATGTGCTGTAAGTTACCAAACTTCACCCCTCAGTAATGATTCCTTTCTACATGATCCCCTTCACGCTCCACCTAGAAAAATCTTGAATATCCTTTAAAGGACAGTGAACTAATTCTGGAAAGTCTTCTAGCTCCGAGTTTGTAGCAGCAGAGTGTATTGTCCAAACTCTCTGCTCATTCATTTCACTAGTCTTTGGGGAGGTGACATGGCATAGGATTTTGAAGTATATGAAGTGGAATCAGATAAACCTTAGGTGGCATCATTGTATTTCCAGCTATAGTTTTAAGTACTTGAAAAAGTTAAGCTGCACCTCCTTACTTTACTTTCTAACTATTTGGAAAAAAAAAAAGAAAAAGAAGAAGAAGATGATGAGAGTTGCTTACTAGGCCAGTATATTTCTGGAGAAAACTAAGCACGTGAGTTGTCATGTATGTAATAAATGGCTATAAATAATAGCTTTCCATTAAATAGTTCTTTCTTTTTTCCTCTTCTTCTTAATATTTTCTAATACAAACACGACCTACCTTAACCTTCTATTTTCCTAACCTTAATCTGATTTGATGACCTTTCCTTCCACACCCTATTCTTTTTATCAGTGTCATCATCCCTTGGCTGCAAAAATTTGCTCAGTGTTAGACCTTATGTTCACACTGTCCTTCCCCCGTGTTATGTTCCAGAGTACCCTGGTGTCTGAAAATCAGTTGATATAGTTCCTTTATATTCATGTTTAAGAGAGAATGCATCTCTCATTAGTTTTAATATCAAAGGATTATTCCCCTGAAGTGAATAATTGATGCCACCATGGGAAGACTTTTGGGGAGTTAAGAATGCTTACTGCTATAACTAGCTGTCATTATAAAACAGATGACCTATATTCTTGACACAGCCAGAGAATCTCCAAATAATCAATGGATTTTGAAGACTTCAGGCATATTTCCCAAACTGTGTCACAGATGATGACACAGATTTCTGTGTCTTAAGGAAGGCTTGATAGTTTCAAGTTATAATCATGAAGATTAGATGCATATTTAGGACATAGGTATTTATTGAGCTGAAAACTGCAGTATTTAAATGAGCTCAATGTGTTTTATTTTCATGGTGGTTCATCAGGGAGAATGGACTTGATTGGCTAGATGGCTGATACTCCTAGGCAGCAGCAAAGATTCTAAGTGCATGTTTCAAGATAGTCATTGGAGTCTCATTTTAATGTAAATTAAGTCACTGTGGTTGTCTCAAAACATGGTCACACTTTCTTTGTCCCATGAAGAGTTGAGGTCTATCCCCCTGAACTCCTTGGATCTGAAAAGACTGGTTTGACGATGAGTGAAACTGACCTCAAGTGATTTCCAAGGCTAGCTATTATAAAACCAGACACCTGACTTGTTCGCTGAACACTTGCTTAGAGGATGTGGAACACATTTTTCTTAGTAATGCATCACAAGAATGGAGAAACAAGAATCCTATGTACTCAATTCTGATATGAGGACAATTAAGGTCCTAGTACTTGGTGGGTGGGGGTGGGGGATGGGGAGAGCTGAGAAAGGGAAGGAGGGAGGAGCTGGGGGGACAAGGGAGGGGTGTGGTCCACTTTTTGGGACACAATTATAAGAGGGTCCTTATCTAACAAAAGCAATCAATGTAACCTAGTTCTGTGTATACTCAATGAATCCCCAACAATAAAAAAAGAAAAAAAAAAGTCCAGTTACCCTGAGGCCACCCCTCTGAAGGAGCCACTTTTCTGGAGAGGTCACACTGAGGCCTTCCTGTTGCCTGAGGAACAGGCTGAGCCCCGCCCAGCCTTCCTGCTGTTCCTGCCCAGGAGCCACAAATACAAATGAATCTGTTTCAGATCATCTAGGTCAGCTCAACTGTCAGTTTCATATTACCTGACAGTATAAATACCAAGGAAACATCATGAGTAATGTGACCAGGCAAAGTTTCCTACCCACTTTTGTAAATTTTTGAATTTATACAACTCATTAACTTACAAAAGGTATACGCTTATTATGAAAACTAATATAGATATTCGTTTACTAGTATATTGCATAAAGATACTTATTACGAAAACTAAGAGGAAAAGATAAGGCAAATTAAAATAGTAATTTTAAAAATAATTACAAATTGAGAAAGAAAAAAATGAGGTGAGATTGTTACTACAGTTGAGTTTTAAATTTAATTTTAAATTCCTTGGCAGATCCCTTCCTACTGTTCTAATCTCACTGTGTAATCTCATTCTCTCCCAGCCCACTACACTCTGCCTCGCAGGAAACTATTTCTCCAATCACAAGGTACAACATGGTGATAGAACTTAGTGGTAAAGAGCTTAGTCTTCAAAATAGAATCCTTGTGATTTTGAATAAGATACATAACCTCTTTTTGGTCTCAATTTCTTATCCATAGAATCATATTTCCAATATTATAGGATTTGTTGTGAAGATTAAATTAAATGAGTTCCGGGTGGCAGTCACAGAGTAATTATTCAATACATGTTAACTGTAATTATTACTATTATTTTCACTATTACCATTATCATTATAACTCTAAAGTAAAGACCTTTTTCATCACTTATTAGCCTTGCCTGTGGTGCACAATATTCATATCTTTATGCATCTGGCTTCGGGATACTAAGTTCAACTTAACTAACAGCAGTAAATAGGATTTTAAGACTATCCAACATTAAGAATTCTCATATATAATCTTTTCATGTTTTATTTTATCATAGTTCTTACTATTGGACATTTTTTTACTTCATTTAACTCCCTACAAAAATGTCTAAATTTATGTCTGACATAATAGACACTCAAGAAATATTTGTGCCATAAATTTCTCAAAAATTCCTAACAAGACTAATATGACATGAAGATGACAATAATGACGATAAACAGTACATAAATATTAGTCTCCTAAAGCAAACATGTATCAACCAGCCACTATGCACTAAGCAGAGTTGTATGCATTAAACATTTAATATTCACAACAGCTCTCTGAGAAGCATCCACTGTTATAGGTGTTCTAAAGTGAAAACTCAGATCAAAGATCTTTAATAATTTATCTTACACCTCAGAGTTTACAAGTAGTGGAGACAGGGTTGGAATTTAGATTTCCTTACCCACAAGCCATTTTCTCAATTGTCAGGCTACTATAAAAACAAAAACAGAACAACTATACTTCACCAATAGTGCAGGGGACAATAACTGGAGTAAGAGGTCAATGAGTGGATGAAATTTAAATATAAATGAAAGTGTCCATGTGGGCTTAGAACACAATTACTAATATACCAACTGAAATAGTATTAGCTCAAATGATTATGTCCATGCATTCTGATATAGAAATCCTAAACACGTTTAATAAAGTTTTGTGTAAATAAAGTCTCTAGCTGAAAGAGTAAAATGACTAACTTTTATGTCTCATTTAAACTTACATTTTTTTGTGCTGGAATGACCATATCCTGCCATGGAGTGTGTCTCAATTCTAGCTTCCTATTGTCATTCATCTGTGAAAAGCACATTTATGCATTATTTATATTACCACCATTTTTAAAAGCCAGTTTACTATTTTAAATTTCCTTATCTGCCCTACTCTTACAGGAGTCTTTTTGAGCTGTGTATTCTATCTTCAGGAAGCATTTTTAAGCAAGCATGTAGTGCCACACGCATGCTCTCATATTTTCGAGAGATTCTTTTTCTTCTTTGCAAGTATGGATATGGCAGCTACTTCCGGGGTGTAAATTTCATGAGCTTATGTAGCATCATTTGCAATTTAATTTATAATATTGAAAATTAGCATGTGATCAATACAGGAAATGCATCTGAAATGTAGGTTTCTTTTCAGGTGTTATTGTCACTAGATTGGCATCACTGAACCGCAGTGGTCAAATGTGTTCATTTTACCTCATTTTTCTTTTGCTTCTGAGTTTTATGAAAACATTCAGAGGTGACGTCACATAGCACAAAATGTACACTAGAATTAAAAAGACATAAATTCTAGTCTATATCCCATCCTTTACTAGGAACATGATCTCAGTTTCATCCCTGAGAATTTTATTAGCATTCTCACATAAAAAATAAATACGACCCTATCCTCATCTATTCCTAAGAGGTCATCTGGGAATTAATACAAATGAAAGAAATGTTAAAAGCATAACCTAGCACACCAATGCTATGTGGCAGCAGCAGTAGCAGTATTAACATTTTATAAATAGATATTTTCATTTGGCCAAATCAGGTAAATACTGCCAGTGACACCCCCAAACAAACAAAAAACCATCATAAATCTTTATTTAGCTTAGTCTTTTTTATTTTCCAATATTTAATTGACAAAATTGTGTATAGTCGAGAGATATAACATGATTTTATATATGTGCATATCGTATAATGATTACACAATCAAATTAATTGACACATTCATCACCACCCATAGTTAGAGTGAGTTATGGAGTGTGTGTGTGTGTGTGTGTGTGTGTGTTTATGGCTTTAAGGATCACTTAAAATTTGCTTTCTTTCTAAATTTTGCCAGGATCTGGGGGTGAGAAAATGGGATAATATTTCACCTCATTAAAAAAGTTTTTGAAAACCTCTTACTCTTCATATTCACCCTAGATGGAAATAAAACATGTTAAAATGATAGCTAAAGTTAGATTTTTTTTTTTTTTTTGGCAGTCTTGGTCGGGGCTAGGTTTGAACCCACCAATTCTGGCATATAGGGCCAGTGCCCTACTCCTTTGAGCCACAGACACCACCCTAGAAGTTATAGATATTTTAAAGTTCAAAATATTGAGTAGAAAAATTTTTGTTCCATGGATAGCTTTTGTAATCCTTACATCAAGGCCAGTCACCAGGCCAGTGCTCACTGTGCCCAAGAGATAGGTCTTTTCCCTCCCCTCTTCCACCCTCCCACTTCTTCATCCCTAGTGATCTTTCCAGCTCTTTGTGCCAGTGTGCCCATTGTTTGGCTCCCAGTTATTACAGAGTGCATGTGGGGTTTGTTTCTCCATTCCTGAGATATATCACTTAGGATGTTAGGATGACGGTCTCCACTTCTACCCAAATGGCTGCAAGAAACATGTGGTTTCCTTTTTATCACTGAGTAGTATGCCACGGTGTGTGTGTGTGTGGAAATGAGTAAGGGAACATATATATAAAGACCTTTCTCATCACCTATATATATATATTTCATCACTATATATGTGTATATATAGTGTCCATAAAGTTCTTGTACAACTTAAAATAGTTGTTGTATATTATACCCCATGTTTTGTTAAGCCACATAGATGTTTAATTAGTAGAATAACTTTTTTTTAATTAAATCATAGCTGTGTACATTAATGCCATCATGGGGTACAGTGTGGTGTTTTCATATACAATTTGAAATATTTTCACTAAATTGGTTAACATAGCCTTTATGTCATTTTCTTTGTTATTGTGTTAAGAAGTTTATATTCTACTCTTAGAAAGATTCACTTGTACCCTTGTAAGATAAACCATAGAAGTGATCCCTCCAATCACCTTCCCTCCACCCATCCCCCCTCCCCTCTCCCTACCCTCTCCCCATATTCTTAGGCTATAATTAGGTTATAGCTTTCATAATGGGGCTGAGTACATTGGATATTTTTTCTTCCATTCTTGAGATACTTTGCTAAGAAGAACATTTTCCAGCTCCATCCATGTAAACATGAAGGAGGTAAAGTCTCCATCTTTCTTTATGGCTGCATAGTATTCCATGGTGTACATATACCACAATTTATTGACCCATATGTGGATCGATGGGCACTTGGGCTTCTTATATGAAAAAATGCTCACTATCCTTAATCCTCAGAGAAATGTAAATCAAAACTACTTTGAGATATCACCTAACTCCAGTGAGAGTAGCCCATATTACAAAATCCTGAAATCAGAGATGCTGACATGGATGTGGAAAAAAGGGAACAGTCCTAACTGCTGCTGGGAGTGCAACCTACTATGCTCCT
>CAUYQV010139076.1:0-55991 GCA_963574575.1 Galagoides demidoff | reverse complement strand
CTTAATGGGTGAAAAGTTGCTGTCAAGACAGTGTATTTTCCCTTATATATTCAATGATACCTGTGCTTAATGTTGTTTGTAGCCATAAAGAAAGATGGAGACTTTACCTCCTTCATGTTTACATGGATTGAGCTGGAAAATATTCTTCTTAGCAAAGTATCTCAAGAATGGAAGAAAAAGCATCCAATGTACTCAGCCCTACTATGAAACTAATTTATAGCTTTCATAGGAAAGCTATAACCCAATTTTAGCCCAGGAATATACGGAGAGGGGAGAGGGAGGGGAGGGGAGGGAGGAAGGTGGGTGGAGGGACGGTGATTGGTGGGATCACGCCTACGGTTCATCCTATAAAGGGTACATGTGACTCTCTCTAAATGTAGAATATAAATGTCTTAACACAATAACTAAGAAAAAGACATGAAGGCTATGTTAACCAGTTGGATGAAAGTATTTCAAATTGTATATAGAAACAGTACACTGTATCCCATGTTAGTATTAGTGTACATAGCTATGATTTAATTTAAAAAAAAAGAAATATCAAAATAATCTATTAAAGACTATTCTGCTCCCTCTAACCTTAAAGTGTGGCTGAAACATGGCTCTTGGCTGGGATTATGTTTCCCAGTCCTATTTGGCACAAATCCGGCTGGCCATGTGATTAATTCTTCATTGCTAATGGAATACAAGCAAGGAATTATGTGAGCAAACCTCTACTTGACTTGCTGAAGAGAAAATGATTGGCCCAAGACTTCTGTTTTCCTCTTTACTACTATTTGAAGGTTTACAGACAAAAACTTTGGAATCTATACATTTAAAGGTGTCATAAAGAAGGGCTGGTAGTTGACCTTCACAGTCTGCCTGGACTGTGACTCAACAGAACCATAAACTTCCATCTTGTTTGAGCCACTGCATTTTGGAATCTCTTTGTTAGAGCAGTTTAGACATTTATCCTTACATACACAGCAACAGGGTTTAAAAAAATGGCAAGTCTTTGTATATTCCTAAACATATTATATTTATATACAGTTTCTATAAATCCTCAAAGCATGTTTTAAAACTATCAAATACTAATATTCACAATAAAATTAGCAAAATTAATATTGAAAATAAGAAACTCATCTTCTGAATTATATAAACATTTTTGGGGTACAAAACTTTGTTAAATCTGATATAAAAAGTTAATATTTTGTCATATTTTATAAGTAATTTGCTCACAAAGATAAAACAAATTTTATGCAGAATGGATCTGACAAACTTCCTGTTATAAGGCCCTATAGAATGGAGAATGCAAATATAGTAAAAAAGGTGAATAATCCAACAATGTTGATGTTTTCCACAAATCATGGTACATTAAAGTTTTCTGAGGTCTGAGTATAATTTCTAGGTCGTTAAGAAGCAATCAGTCAGTTGAATATCCTAGTGACAGGACATTCTCTATAATTTAGAGCTAATGGTTTTTTAGGATATACTTGAGATATTCTTCTGCAAAATTATTCAAAACACATCTGTCTGCATCCTAATTTTGTAGAGTCTACTAAATCTAGCCGGTATTTCAGTAATTCATAAATGTATAATACATTTTGAGGTTATTAATAAAAATCATTTTTAAAAATATTGCTGAATTTTTATTTAAAGAAAATACAGTAGAACATATAGAACCTAATGCAATAGAACTTGAAGCTACTTTTCTTTAGGGTAACATTATAAGTCTTATTTACACATTTTCTTTTGTACTTTACTTAAGATGTATATGGTTCTTCTCTATCCGTCTCTCCCACCAATCTCGTCCAAGAAAAATCAAACCATTTTTGATCTTTTTAACTAATAAAACCTGTAGGTTTTTATTTATGATTACATTTGTGAAGGACAAACACTGAGAGATTAAATAGTCTGTTTAGTTTATACAACAAATGAACCAGCAACAATACTAGAAGCTTAATGTATATATATTATTGCACAAACTAAACCCAGACACTTGAATTTTGACATCTGGGAAAATGCAACCACATTTCTAAAATATATTCAGTCATCATCAGTTCCAGGAACTAGATCACTGCCATAAACATGTTTTTGCCATTGAAGAATGATAGAAGAAGATATATGTTCTAGCAGCAAGCCATGTATGGGACCACCACACATGAGAAGTCATCAATCAACTAACTTCCGTATGTCCATTGTCAGATGGAACCCACATGTAAATGCAAATTTAAAATAATCTTTTCTCATAATGAGGTTATGAAAAGTTATAATCGTTTTCTTCCAGCTCTTTTCTCTACCTCAACCACTCCTAGTTAGACTGCTCTAAAAATCATCGACAACCAAACATTATCAAAAGAGGTATAGCTCACATTGTCAAAACTGCTCAGATACACTTCTAGAGATCTCTTGGGTACACTTGTTGAATTCATCATGAGCTGGACATATCAGTCTCCACATTACAAAATCTTCAGGTTAAACAGGGCCAAGAGGTCCTAACTATTCTATATTCACTCTTCGTTCACTTAGCTCCAAAAACCTACATTAAATTTTCCCTAGTTGAAAGAAAGCACACAATCTCCCTGACCACGTTCTGTCTAAACGAACATTTCATGGCTACTCCTTTAAACGTTACCTTGTAAGTGTTACAACACTGTTGTTTGCACACTAAGTTAATCCTGTGTTTCTGTTGAGCAGACTTTGTAAATTACACCAGTGTTGCCTGTTTCATTTGCAGAGTCCTAGAAGAAAGGCAACTTAGCTTATAGACATTTATTTAAATGGTTGTTCCTTTTGATAGCACTGTTTGTGTGAATGTTCCTAATGCTATTTCTACAACCTACACTATTTTTAATATACCACAAGGAAAGTAGATTCTGTAACTTTTCAATGGTTATCTCTTGGTTAAGAATATACTGGGACTACTCAACAGCCTCTAAATTCTCCTTACCGGCTACTGTGCCAACTTTAAATTCTTCTGACTGCTTTTGAGAACCTTCCCAGCATCATCTTGCTGATTTTCCACTTTTCTTCGGTATAAACCTGGCACCACTGGTCACAAGCGTCTTGCTCCTCCTTCCTACCTCTCTGCCCTTGCTGTTTCCTAAATGTTTGGGTCATATTATCTAATTTACACAACAAACCATAGGAAAAAGTCATATTTTCTTTAAAAATCTCCTAACAGCCTATACAAGGTGATCAATATATACAAATATATTATGAGATTAAAGCTGTATCTTCCCCCAAGTTTCACAAGATCAACTATCCAGTCTGGAATAAAGGTACAATGTCCAGGTTGCCAAGTGCATTATTTTTGAATGTGTCTCCATTATCTAGTATCGGTATAGTATATTAGAAATGGAATCAGTCCGCTTACAGATACTGTAGATTTCTACCTATTAGCCGTCTTATTTAGGTAAGGAGGTCAATTTCTAAGCCACTCACACCTTTGAATAAAATAAAAAATAATAGCACATTTCACTGACTTTTTTGATTTCCTTAAATACACTATGTCCACCTCATATATCTTTCCTCTACTTGAATATTTCTTTCCCATCTATTTACCAAGTTAATTTTTCTATATCCTTAAATATCACATTCTTAACAAGGTTTTCCTTACTAGTCTCTTCTTCCTACTTTATTTATTCAATGTTCATCTTTCCTCATGGAGACTATAACTTGCCAGAAAGAAAAGCTCATGTTGTTTTATTCCAAATTGTATATCTAGTGGACTGAGTAAATATGCAAATATTAGTTATACACCATTAATAATATGTACTATATTCAAATAGATTTATATGATAGAAAATATAAAAATGTTGATAGTCATTAATATTTTTATATCTAGCCTTCATGTTTTCAGTCTAATTAAATCTGCATAAATAAGAATCCAGAATAACATAAGTCAGTAAGAGTGAAAACATATATACACACATATCATTGACATAGCACTGAAGGGAAAACTAACATTCTTACAAAAACAAGACACTAAAAAAAAAAAAAAAAAAAAGATCACACCAAATCTTATAGACAATAGAAAAAGAAATACTTCAAAATCATTCCACTTTTTGAAATTATCTTCTATTTTTATTTATAAATATTCGTTATCTATTTTTTGAGACTTTGGGAAAAAAAAGTTAACTGATGACTCCCTACTGAACCTCACAGTCAAAGCATTCTATAATAGACATACTTTTATATGACAATGTGAATGTTACTTTTTTTACATTATTATTATTATTATTGCTCAATATTTCAATATCTGATTTCTTTTCCAAATGTATTAATGTTCCAAATGTTCTTTATGAGGTTTTTGTTTCTAGTCCTTATCTTAAACATTGTTATTGTTATTAAATTTTAAGCCTCTTTAATTTTGTGAAGGCAAAAAGTGGAAACCAAAGAAACACATGTAAATGTATATAGGAAATACAATAAAAACAACAACAACAAAAACAACAAGAAGACACTTGTCAAACCACGAGCGTTCTAACTCCATTTAGTCAGAAATGTTAGGATATCTATCTAAAATTCCAGAAAACTTCAATGGTTGTACAAATAAATCCTCTTATTCAATTTTAGTCACACTGAAGTTTAAGGTTAACCAGTATACTCTAAAAGAAAAACAAGAGAAATAAATGTATATACTGTGTGGTTTTATTTACATACTGTTAATGAAAGTAAAGTTTCTCAACAAATGAGGTGATGATAACTACTCAAGCAGTTACAATCACATTTGGCTGACAGTATCTGGCAAAGCAATGATCCCTGAGGGGACTTCTCAAATCACAACCTCACACATTTAAATAATTGTATTCAATGTTAACCTATATGGGAAACTTTGTTAGGAAGGTTTCAGGCATAGAGAATTTAAGAAATTGAACTTCAACTTTCATCAACATGCCTTTTTAGCTAATAGATTAAATCTCTACCCCGTCTTACATAAATTTTAAAAGGCCATTGAAATTACATCTTATTTTCCAATTGATACCTAGCTTACTATCTTCCCTAACTTATAAAAGGCAAGACATAATTTAAATGAAGGAAAACACTGCAGGGGAAAATTAAAAACTACATGTCCTACATTAATAAAGAAATAAAGTAAGGACAGGAAGTCATTAGGGGCAGAAAAATTCAATCCATTCTCACTGAAAGAAATGAAATAATAAAAAGATAAAAATAAGCTTTGGTTGTACACTCCTTGTTTAATGTTAAATTTCATCTAATACAGCTTCATAATTAAACATTGCTAATCATAATCTAAAACTGAGTGTCTGAAAGGTGATTTATACCCAGATAAAATGTTTCTCAAAAACTGATAAAATGATTATCTTGTTATTTTGGGTTTTTTTTATCTTGTTATTTTGTAATATATTTAGTATTCACAGTGAAGCACTCTTATTCAGATAACAAAAATGTGTGACACAGGTGTGCTTGTGGCTCAAAAGGGGTAGGGTACTGGTCCCATATGCTGGAGGTGGCTGGTTCAAACCCAGCCCTGGCCAAAAACTGAAAAAAAAAAAAGTAGGAAGCTTACAGACAAATTACTAAAACTCTAAATTCAAGAAAGAAAAAATAAATTTGATTAGGCAATACTGAGCTATTATATCTCACAGTGTGACTCAGTTGGCCAGGAATACCTCTATCAGAACCAAAGTTCTTTTGGTCCGATACTCTATCAACACATTAGTCCCTCTCTGGACTATATGGGTTCTGACAGTTCAGATTGTTACCATGTGCATATGTTGGCAGCACTGTACAAACAACTCAGTAAGGTTTCATAACTTTGGTATATCTGTGTCTCACAGTTGTGTCTGTGTCAACGTACAGTAATGTCTTGCTGAGTGGTGTTCATTATTGTTGCATGTTTTGTGTGCCACCATTGAGAACAGTGGAGCTTGATAAAAAGCAGTGCATAAACATTCATCAATTTCTTGTTAAACTTGGCAAGAGTGTAAGTGAAATCAGGAACAGGTTAGTCCAAATTCATAGGGTTAATGCCATAAAGAAAATGGCAATGTACAAACGGATTAAACATTTTTCTGAGGGGAGTGAAAGCATCACTGGTGAAGAGAGGTCAGGGCAGCTCTAACAAGCAGAGCTGATGAGAACATTGCAAGAAGTCATCCAATTGAATATCAAAATCATCTGCTGACTGTGACAAGTACAGCAGATCAAGTAAATATGCATAGAGAAACAGGAAAAATTAACTGAAAATCTTGGCCAACAACTCATGGCTCTTGCATCATGACAATGCAGCAGTTCACAAGGTGCCGTCTGTAAGGAAGGTTTTAGCCAGTGAACAAATAGCTGTATTGGAACACACTACCTACTCACCTGATCTGGTCCCCAGTGACTTTTTTTCTTTACCCAAAGATAAAAGAAAACTTGAGAGGAAGACTTTTTCATGGAATATTAAGAGTAATATGCTGACAGCTTTGATGACCATTCCAGAAAAAGATTACCAAAATTGCTTCAAAGGGTGAAGTAGATGCTAATGTCACTGCATCATCAGTGGGAGGACTTCAAAGGTAACCAAGTGACATTCAGCAACGACCTCTGGAGCACTTTTTCTAGGATGGGTTCATGAACCTAACTGTCAGACCTTGAATCAAGAATAAAAACTATAAAAAATCATATGCTTCCTCTAAACAACTAGCTAAAATGATGTCATTGCCAATAAAACTCAGCTGTGCAAAACAAGTCTCCACAGATCGGAAAAAATGAGAAAAACCATATTCAGCAAAAAGGAAGACAAATACAAATGCTAATATTCAACTATGATCAAATAATTTAGACTTTCCATATAGACATTATGGTACACCGGTTTTAAATTTCTGTGACAAGCAACTAGCATTTCTGATTATTCCATATGTTAAAGTAAATTTTTAGGTCTTAAATAAATTAATATAGGTTATTACAAATAAAATATGGAAGTATCAATCATAAATAATCCCTCAGGTAGGATACAATGAGTTCCATTACTTTATGAAATTGACTGTTTACTTCCTTGACAGTGCTATTTGCCCTATTGTGTTTCCTTACCAATAGCTGAAAACGTATGCAATTAATAAATAATTAGGAAACAGGTTGCCAGATGGGAGATACTGGAAACTAGTATCTTTCAAAATTTTGTACAGAATGGATTTTTAGCAAAAAGACATCATTTTCAATCTCTTATTACTAGATATCGAGAAGCACCTGTATAGCAACAGCAAACATTCAGAATGTTACTTCAACCTCTCATGTTACGGCAACATTGACTTTCCAGCACTTTATAACTAGAACACTTTTTTGTAAAGGGGCAGAGAGTAAGTATTAAAGGCTTTGTGGGTCACATGGTCTGAGGTGTAGCTACTCAACTCTGCCCTTGTAGAACAAAAGGAGCCATAGACAACACAAAGCAAGGAGGGTGGCTGAATTCCAATAAAACTTGAGTTACAAAAGTAAGCACAAGGCAGATAGGCTCTGGGCAGGAGGGTGCTGAACCTTGTTAAGAAAATCCATGATTAGAAGTCAGTCTGAAATAGACAACCATCACAATAATAAATTATTTAAACCAAAGAGACAGAATGTCAGTTTAATTCTAGAGAAAATTATTTCATACTACGAGGCATTCTAAATTTACAATTTGCTGTTTTCTTTTATCAGTTGCAATGCCTCTGAACTCTGACATCAACTGAACTAATACTATTCCACAGATGTAAAATTTACTACAAACTCAGATTTTCCTTTAATACAGGCAGTTTTATCATTTTCCATTATTCTTATCATTGGAAATGTGAGCACACCAATGAGGGGGTGTGATATTTTTCTCAATGGTAAATTATGACAAAAATTTTCAGATATAGGCTTTATTTAATGTATATATCAACCAATAATTTGGTTTATAATATACAGAAATTGAACATGGACATTTCACATAATGACTTTCCTTCATGCAAAACTCGGCATAGCAATCAATAAACTTTAGCCTTTTAGTCCCTTAAATGCAAGGAAGACTTCTCTGAGAGCCAGAGTGTGTAGGAGAAATAACAGAGATAATACGAAGAAAGAAAAATAATCCCTAAATTTGCTTATGAAGTTATACTCAACTCTGAATTGCACATGTGTAGAACTGACCCAATCAATATCGCAAATGATTTGAAAACTGGAAACAATACAGACCAGTGTCGAGGTCCCAGACTTGCCCCTTATGGGACACACATCAGATAACCAGATAATAATGAAAAGGCTTCAAAATCTAAACTGATGCTGAAACCACAGCACTCAAGCAGCAGGGTAGGATTTGTAATCTGAACATAATTTGGTGGACATATGTTAAAATAAAACTATTATTGATAGGAATTGGAAAGTTTTCAGTTTTATAACATTCAAAATTTACAGGATACAAAGAAAAACCACTGAGCATACAAAGAATTAGAAAAATCTCAACAACTCTGAAGAGAATAGATAATCAAAAGATACAATTTTGAGATTACTCAGATGATGGAATTATCAAAGACCTTTAAGCAGACATAATAATCTTGTATCATGAAGAACAAAAGCTATGAAATGACTGATGCTCACAGAGAGAATATATATACACATAAATTACCAAAACACAATGCAAAAATGAACAAAAGGCTTGAACAAATATTTTTCCAAAGAAGATATGTAAATGGCCAATAATCACATGAGGAGATGTTCAACCTCAACATCACCAATCATTAAGGAATGAAAATCATAACCGCTGTGAAATGTTTCACATATATATGTGAAATAGCATGGCTATTACCAAAAGCTAAACCAATATAAGTGTGTTTAATGCCACTGAACTATATACATAAAACTATAAATAGTAGGGGCGGCGCCTGTGGCTCAGCTGGTAGGGCGCTGGCCCCATATACCTAGGGTGATGGGTTCAAACCCAGCCCTGGGAAAACTGCAACAAAAAAATAGCCAGGTGTTGTGGTAGGTGCATGTAGTCCCAGCTACTTGGGAGGCTGAGACAAGAGAATCCCCTAAGCCGAGGAGTTGGAGGTTGCTAAGAGCTGTGTGACGGCACGGTACTCTACGAAGGGCAATAAAGTGAGACTCTGTCTCTAAAAAAAACCAAAAAAAACCAAAAAACTATAAATGATAAATTTTGTTATGTACATTTTATTACAATTAAAAAGAAAGGAAAATGTATAAAAGACAGGAAAAACTAAAGAAAACAAAGGAAAATAATACAATTTAAAAATACAATGACTGAAATATAAGCTGGATGGCTTCAATTGCAAATAAAGACAGGAGAAGAAACAGTGACTATCAAGGTAAACCAAAAAATACCATAAAATCCAAACAAAAAGGGAAAAATGACTGAAAACAGCACAGAATCTCAGAAATCTCCAATCTTATATGTATGGTTTTAATCTGACATGGATTCTTAAAGTCATAGAACAATAGATAGAGAGTAGTGCAGAAATAAATACATAGTTTAGAAAATAGTGCCTTTGCAAATTGGAAAAATGTATCTACAGATTGAAGAAGTCAAAAACCCCCAAACAAGATAAATAAAGAAAACCATGACCAGATGGTTGGAATCAAAGCATCATTAATCCAACAGGTGAAAACTGAAGATTAGTATCTCAAAAGCTGCTAGAAAAATATGACATATTACATATAGGACAAAGATTTGAATGCATTCAGATTTCTAAATAAAACCATAGAGACCAAAGGGTAATGCAATAGAATTCACACATGCTGAGGGGGAGGGAGGGGATCGCTAATGTAGAATTCTGTATCCTTTGGCAATGAAGCCAAACTAAAGACATTCTAAAATAATTGAAAAGGAAGAGAATTCAAAACAGGCAGCTTGCTCTGAATGTTAAAGGCAGAACAGAGAGCATGCTGGAAACAAACCTAGAGTTCAGGAATAAGGAAAATGAATAGTGGAAAGAGGAAAGGTCTCAAATCAATATTCTAGCTTCCGCTTAAAAGAAAAGAAAAAAGGAGAAAAAAGAAACAAACCCAAAGCAAGTAGAAGTTAAATAATAAAAGAAGTGAAATCAATGAAATTGATTCAGTAGAAACAGAATTAATGAAACCCAAAGCTGGTTCTTTTAAAATAACAATAAAAGTGATAAATTTCAACTTCTTCCATGTGATGACATCACCTGTGAAAACTTGAAACATTATACTTACAATGAAATTCTGAGTACCTTCATGCTAAGATTGAGGACAAGTCAAAGATGCCTCTGACAACCTTTCTTTAACACTTCACTGGATGCCAGACTTAATGAACAGGCCTCCCCCCTAAATAAACAAATAAATAGGAAAGGAAGGGAGGGGAAGGAAAGAGGGAAAAGAAGAATGTACTCTATTTGCAGACAATAAAATTTAATTACCTTTGTAGAAATCCTAGAACAAATAAGAGAATTTAGCAATACCATAGGGTATATATGAGGTCAATAAATAACAATCAACTGTATTTATGTACAATGATCAATTAGAAACAAGTATTTTTTTAAATGATAAAAATTGATAGCTTCCCTGACCATCCTCCCTCCAAGAAAAAAAGGAACACTTAACTATAAATGCAGAGGACCTGTGACTGAAAATTAAAAACCACTAATAAAAGAAATCAAAGAAATTCTAAATAAATTCATAGATATAATTTATAGTCCAATCTTCATGGATTGAAAGAATATTTTTAAGATATCAATTCTTCCTAAAGTAATCTGCAGATTAAATGCAATCCCAAGCAAAATCCAAACAAAAATTTGTATAGATAGTGACATGTTCATTCTTACATTTAAATAGAAAATTCAAAGAAACAGCACCAACCAAGACAATTTGAAAAAGAGGGTCAAAATTGGGACACTAACACTAACAGATTTTAAGACCTATTATAAAGCTACAGTAATCAAGATGGCATGAGACAGCTGAGAGAACAGACAGATGAATGGACTAGAATGAGTCCTAATATACACATTAACATTGTCCTTTGATAATCGAAAAGGCTGCCAAGGCAATTTCTTTTTCGCTTTGAAAAAGAATAGTCTTTTAACATGGAGTGCTAGAATTAGATATCTGCATTGTAAAGAAAAGAACTAAAACTTAAAATCTCACATCTTATATAAAAATTTACCCAAAATAAATCATTACCTAAGCGTAGAAAAAATTCTAACATTCGGAAGAAAATTTTAAAAATCTTCTTGACCTTGGATTAGATTTCTCACACAAGACACTAAAAACCCATTCCATAAAACACTGACATATTCACATTTCATAAAAATACATTTGTTCTGCAAGAGACACCACTATGAAAATAATAAGACATAGTAAAGATGGGGACAAAAAGTTCACAAATAACATGTCAAAAGACTTGTAGAAAGAACACATAAAAAATTACTAAAACAAAAATAGAAAAATAAGCTAATAAAAGATAGGCAAAAGATTTGGACAATTCACTAAAGAAACTATATAGAAAGCAGATGAGGACATAAAAAATGTTCAATTTTATTAGTTACTATCGAAATACATATTAAAACCACATGATATATCCTTACATGACTATTAGAATAGCTAACATTAAAACAGATAACACCAAATGCTACTTTAAGACCAAAGCAACTGAAAAGCAAAATGGTAGAACTACTCTGAAAAACAGTTTAGGAATATTCTTATAAAGTTAAATGTGCACTCACCACATAACTCAGCAATGATACACCCAAGTATTCACTCTAGAAAAATGAAAACTTCTGACCACATAAAATAGCTCCATATGATTATACCAGCATTATTTATAATCACTATATCTTGAATCAAACCAAATACCTTATTACAAATTCATGTTAATGACTGATACATCCATAAAAAAAGACACTGTTCAGCAATACAACTTCTTGATAAACACAGCAATGTGGATTAAGCATAAATGACATAGATTATCTTAAAAGGCAGTTTACATATTGCTTCATCTTATTTAATGACATTGTGGAAAAAAACAAAGCTTTAGGGACAGAAAAGAAACCAACGTTTGCCAGGTGTTAGGGGTGAAAACAAAGTATGAGTAAAATGGGAACAATGAGGAAATGTTTGAGGTGAAGAGTACATTTTGTATCCTCGTTGTGGTAATAGTTACTTGATACATTTGTTAAAATTATGTATATTTCAGAACCAAAAGGAAATGTTATATATAAAATATCCAGAAATAGATAAAGTGTACAATGTGTCCTGTTTGGAATACATTCGTTAATTCACTTTTTAAGAGAGAGTGGTGATGGAGGACCTTCTGTTCTCTAACTTTCTGTATAACTTAGTTTCTGTGAAATAGTTAGAATTATAGAGACCAAATAATCGTGTAGAACTGGAGATAGGAAGTTGGACAACTAAGTTTGCAAACTCATCCTAGAAGAAGTGCTACAAACCTCATTGCTGAATAGCCCCAGAGTCCCCTTTCCGGTACTCTCCTTGCAAAGCTAAGCAATGACACCAGCACCCAGTCCGTCTGTCGTTCATAGCAATTGTGGAATACGTTTCCTGGAATAGCCATCAAAGCTACCATATGAGGTCTTACAATTAAGTTTGCCATCTCTTCCTAGAAGCAAATGCTTTGGAGCAGGGTTTTTCAACCTTTTTTAATCTCATAGTACACTTGAACACAGGGTTAAACTTCCGTGGCACTTATATTACATTGATCCAAAGAGTAAAAAAATACACACACACACACACACATATATTTACTGTGCTGTGAACTTCTTTTGAAAATAATGATCTTTAAAAATTTTTGGCAGTGCACATAAGATGTTTCATGGCACTTCGGTTGAAATTCACTGCTTTGAGAGGTGAACTAAGTATTAGCGTTGATGCATAGCTTTCCAAGGGGAGTAATTCGAAAGTGATAATCAGCAATGAGGTTTGTAACACTTTTTCTAGGATGAGTTTGCAAAGTTAAATGTCAGACTTTATATTCACTTGAGAGTCATGTCCATGTGGATGAGGGAATAAAACCCTGAGAGAAACAAATGTACATCTTTCTACAACATAGTATTCAATACCAAAAAATTCAAAGGCAAATGATTTAAAAAAAAGAACTATTTTTTGAGGAAAAAACATACTCTCTAAAAACAAAACATTCCAATTAGCATTTTTCTTCACAATCTAAATGATATTTCCTTTTTAAGTGGGAGAAAAAAGAACTAAATAGCAATAAGACATACATTATAATTTGGAGGTGAGGTGAGGGGGGCGGCTGGGTAATTGGTGGGAGCACACCTATCTTACAAGGGTACCAGTGAAATTTACTAAATGTAGAATATAAATGTCTTAACACAATAACTAAGAACATGCCGTGAAGGCTATGTTGGCCAGTTTGATGAAAATATTTCAGATTGTGGGTAAAACCAGCATATTGTACCCCATGATTGCATCAATGTCCACAGGTATGATTTAATAAAAAAAAAAAGCATCCTCATATGTATGCCATCAAATGGAGGGGTATTTTCCCTCTGTAATTCCTTTGAATCTACTATGACAATTGCTATTTTTCCAAGCTGTGGAACTACTATGAAAATTATTTTTGTGTTTTTCTGTACATCCAACTATACCTACATCTTTCATAAAGACAAAAGATAGTTTTGATAAAGTGTGAACAGCAGAGAGGATATTAATGAATATTTCTTGGCTGTTGCCTAAAATAGGAAAAAAAGGGAAAAATCGCAAGTTTGATTAGAGCATGTTTAAAATATTGGAATATTTTTAAAGGTAGAGATGAGAACTTTTTATGGGTTTCTGATGAAGAGTTCTGGCTGCCCAATGTAGAAAGAGAATGCTTACTGCGAAGATTTTAGCACCTGGATAAGCTTTGAGGGCAGTAACAACTGGAAGTAACATACACACAGGGCTGCACAGCAATTACTGTGATTTGCCTGGTAGCATCTGGAGATGGGTTATTAGTGATTCAAAAGCCTTATGAAGTACAGTTGTTGAGTGGAGCTTCTTAAGATCCATATTTACATCTGTAACACTTTAGAATTTAAAAGTAGTAATTGGTAGAATATGAAGACTACAGAAAATATTTATGCACACACACATACAAATTCTAACATGTATTAGTGAGAAATAGTGAAATAAATCACTTCTGCTTCAGTTTCAAGAAACAAAGTAGTACTTATAAGTGTGCGTGCACACACACATGCACACACACACACACACACACACACACTCAATGGAGCTTCTGCAGATGACCACCTCCTGACATTGACTACCTCCTTAAGTCAAATGAATTTTCACGGACCAGATGTGTATCAGTACAGTAGGCCTAGTTACTTATGATGACCGCCTATGTCTGTAATATTGCAATGGAAAACATCAAAACTGTATGACTCTAACATGGCTAAACTTGTCTCTGAACTACTAGGATGCCATGTATCTATGACTTTATGTAAATGAAAACAAATCTTTTATAATTTTTGATTTCTAAGAATGAAAAACAGATATATAATACACATGACTAAACAAGCATCACTGTACTTTTAAATACAATGTTTGTAGAAAACTATGATATAAATTATAGCCTTTAAACTGGTAATTTTTCCTCATGTTTTGATCTTCACTAAAGTTCAGAAACTAATGAACTTTAATTATATGGAAAGTTTTAAAAAATTATATAATCAAACAATTGCTGTAGTGCATATGCCACTGCACCGAGAAATAAGAGAATTACTTTCAAAAATAAATATTTAAAACTTTTTCTTACAAAAGAATGAACATTGTACACCTTAAAAATCATATTTCCTTTCTAAGTTAATTTAGATTAATATCTATAATAAATATCCATTAAAATGTTCTCATAAAATATTAGAATCATTTTGTCATTCACTGGTAATCATCAAATTCAAATAGGTGGAAGAATGTATGTTCAAAACTAGCTGAATTCTTGAATTTTGTTACTCTTTTCTGTGACTTAGTTATCTAATATCCAGATTCCATGTGTAAACAAAATACACATATGGTATCAAATAGTACTGAAATGGCATAACATTAATGACTTTAATTGCTATGCTCCAAATTATTCTGTCAGAGTGCAATTTTTCTAGAAACTGCATTCTTTTTAAAAATAAAGGAGTGCTTTGCCCAATTATAAAAAAAGCATAAATTAATAAATTAATGCAAGGTTGTGATACCTGATATGCCACAATCTGTGTGTACTTATTTTCTTTCACATATAACGTCCCCTAAGACATTTTTACACTAAGAAATAAAAACATTTAGAAATATTATACTAAATACAAAGAAACAAGGTCCTCACTATATTCTCTAACAATTAACAATTTTCTTAAACCTTGCTGTTAACCATAAATAAGTTACATATTTTTAATCTATTCCATACACAATTCATATGTGTAGATGTAAACAATATAATTAACCTCTAATGAGTAACAGATCTATTATAACTTTGATTATCATCAATATTTCTAAATCTCTAAGTCTAATGTTCAATTGCTATAAAGGTCGGTAAATATTTACAACTAAACAATAAATAAATAACATATGTAATCCATTCTCTGTATTTGTTTCATAAAATACCTCTTTGTATCTGGCTGAAATACTTTAAAATTCTTTTGTAACTACTTTAAAATTCTTCTGTAACTGGCCAACTAATTGGTGTTAGGCAGCATTGACAGGGATAATAAAAAAAAAATTTGTCTGAGAGAAATTGTATCAACTATTATATGCTTAAAATAATCTTAATTAGTACAGTTTATGAAATATAAAAAGGTTCATTAGGAATTTTAAGAGGTTAAGCTATTGATAAACAAGCCAGAGTAAAATCCCTTGTTTAAACTCAAAATGATTTAAAAATCACAATATAGACTGTCTCTATAGTTTGCAAACATCATTTCAATACATCCTCGTATCTTGGGTACAAAGCCCCTCTAACAAAGTGCTAGATAAATGAGGTTATTTCACGATTTATCCAAAGCAAAACTCTAGTGTTAACTGTTCCAAAATAATTTAAGAAACTTGGAGCTAGACAGCAATCCTCTCCTTTTTAAACAAAGACTCTCATTTTTCTTAGAGGAAATTGATATTCTAAGAATTATGTTAGTTTTTTTTCATAGCCAAGTTAGTTATCACTAAAACATAAGCCCTGGATCCCTGATTCCTGCTTTAGGCCCCTGCTCACACACAGCAATTTTCTATTATTTTAGCAACTTTTAAATTGATACAAACCTACCCAAAGTTTAATTGTAACTTGTGCCAGAAGTTTGCTGAAAGCTTAAGATCCAAAATGTTTTTATATTTTTAATGTATAATTTATTATAATTTTTCTCATGGGCAAAAATGATCAAAATAAGGTATTTAAATGAAAGTTCCTTGTTCTTATTTTCATAATTTCCCCTTTTGAAAAAAGGTTTTGGAGTAATCATTTAAAGGAATCAGTCAGGGTGGTGCCTGTGGCTCACTGGGTAGGGCACTGGCCCCATATACCGAGGGTGGTGGGTTCAAACCCGGCCCTGGCCAAACTGCAACAAAAAATAGCTGGCTTTTGTGGTGGGTACCTGTAGTCCCAGCTACTTGGGAGGCTGAGGCAAGAGATCCGCCTAAGCCAAGGAGTTGGAGGTTATAGTGAGCTGTGACCCCATAGCACTCTACTGAGGGCGACAAAGTAAGACTCTATCTCTAAAAAAATAAATAAATAAATAAAGCAATTAGTCAACAAAAAGAAAATTTTTCCTCTTTAATCTTATAGGGATAGCAGAGTTAAAAATAAAATATTAAATAATTTTTCATCAACTATTATTCAGTGACTTACAAAATAAACTAATAAGGATAAGGTTTTCTTTCCTTAAGTATTACCCTCATGCTACTAACTTATTACTTAGGAAAAGTCCATGTGTATGTGCCATGGTGTTTCCTTTCTGTTCTATTCATATGCATTTAATTAGTAATGGTACAGTGAAAACATACACTCAGTCGTTAAACAAATTTCTATGGGATTTTCTGTTCCTAAAACTTGAACCGCATGGTAATATTTCTGGATTATGGCCCAATAAGCATATTTACAGTTTTCTTTTTACTTTAGACGAAAAGGCACTTTATTAGCCTTCCAATAATCAATGCTATCGTAAGTATTGTAACAGAGAAAACATAAGAAATAGAACATTTCTCTGAATCCTTTTTAAGCCTATTATCCATTTATCAATATTTTAAAATATTTTTGCCATATATTTTTTGTTGACATTACCAGATCCAAAGCATATCATTCAACAAAGAGCAAGTATCAGCAATGGGTTGAGCACAATTATAGATGCCAGGAAGGCAATATAAATACATAAAACATAAGGAAAATATTTAAGGCTCCATATAAAGAGAAATGATTGTGATTTGGCAGATCCCATAGTCAGTTCAGTGGTTTTCAGGGGATATTGGCTGAATAGGAATTTAATTCCTTGAGAAGAAGGGAACTGATGAACAGAAAACCAGGACTTAATAAAAGGATGAAAAGGTGAATCTTCTTTACTGAAGCAAAAATAGAAACAGTATAAGGGAAGAGTCTGGAGATTTGGACAGGTGAACTAGACAGTAATATTAGAGATTAATGAAACACCTTAAGAACTGAAAAGTGCCGATTCCTAGCATGAACATTTAAGACTGCAGTGTGATCTACTTTGTGATTGTACGAATGACCACATGAAGTTATTTACAAGACTTGGGTGAGTCTTCCTGTTAATCTCTAAATAAATTTGTATTATTTTATAGTCAGGACAATTAGTATGAATATATGGTGTGAGGCAAAGAGATGACAGGGGAGAGAAAGTACACAGTTCAACAAGAAAGGTAGCAGTGTGCTCTCAAAACCGTATTTGCTGATTGAAATGGTTATGTCATTATTGGAAATATGTACTTTTCAAACAATGCACTGTGCAGTATTGTAGTTGTTAATGTTAAAGGCTTAAGCATCAGACTGGCTTGGGATCCTACTCCACGTCTGCCTCTGCTAACACCATGACGGTGAGCAAATTACCAAAACTCTGAGCACTGGTGTTCTCACCTGCAAAATGGTAACAAATTCCCCTGATAGGTTCATTGTAAGCATAACATAAGATGAACATAGAGATCTATGTTCAGTGCAGGAACACGGAAGGCCCTCAGTAAATAATATCACCTGCCCAACTTTTCAATAACAGCACAACGTATATTAAATTTTATTTATTTTCATGTACATTTCTTTCAAGAGAAATGCCTCATTTACACTAATAACTTGAAGAGAACCATTGGATTTCTGTCATTTGTTCCAATCCAAATATATTGTATAAATAATAATTGGTTAATATACATTGAGTCTTTTGGCTCCTTGGCTCCTTGAGAAGATGCTGAACAAGTTTTAAGACAGAAAGAATCTTAATTTAATCTCTTCTACTCAAAATAATAAAAGAAGAAAGAAAAGGGCAAACAGATAAATTCAGATTGAATGGCCCGCACTTACAACATTATTCAACTTCTCCAAATCCAGGCAGAAAGGGAAACATCAAAATTCTCATGCAGATTTCTATGTTTCCAGTTTCTTCTCTGTGGTTGTTATAGATAATCAAGACTGAAATAATCTGAGCAAGCGTGAGGCTAAGACCACCCCACTCCTCTCATCAGCAACCAGTATATTTAGCAAGTATCCCCTAAGGGTGAATGAAACAACCGCAAATGTAAAAATGTGAAGATTCTCAGAAGGTTAGATCTAAGAGAACTATTTTGTTGTGACCCAATCTCTTTTAATACTCACAGAGATTAAAAAGCACATACAGACAGAAAATCAGAATGTACACTGATTTCTGCCCGGACAATAATATTGTCTGGAGAACCATGGCTGTATATTTACCATCTGGCAAGGGGGAAGGGAAGTCCTAGCAAATGAGCATCTAGATGACGTCTGCAAGAGTTACCACACAGCCACATACAAGGAAAATCTGAATCAGCAACAAAGACAAAGGCGTACTTCTCACCAAAGAATGAATATTCATCATGTTGCCAGTACCACACAGGTTGAATTAAATGCAACTGCTACAATTTCACACTGATATCCTGCCTGAGAGCAATATCAAACGTCAAAATGTAATATGATATAGGACAATTTATCAAGAGTGTGTATTTAGTGTTAAAAAAGAAGTTGGAGACCAACAGGAATCACCAAGGAATGGTTCTTCTGAGTTAGAAAGAATATTGTCTATGAACAGAACACAGAACACATGGAGAATTCTCAGTGGAAATATCAAGGTAAACAGCAGGTTTGGGAAATCCTTGACAAAGATATAATTGCCTTAGCCATCATACTTGAGTCTGTTGATATCCTGCTTTTTCTCAATTCTCTTAAAATGTATCTGTCTCTATTCTAAAACCATTCAATATTACATAATACTAGAAGATCTTTTCCTGAGAGTAATTATATATTTTTAAATATCTCATATAATAATTCCTTGGCTTATCATATTCTACCAAGATCAAATTGAAAAAGCAGTTCAAACACAAAAGTAGACTTCTAACATGAGGCTCCTGTGAAAGTTCATCAACTAAATGCCAAACCACCTTGCAGACACCTGAGCCAGAAGTTTACCTGCCAGCATGTCTATACGCCTTCACAGGTGTCCAACTTAACTGTTTCCATGGTTTCATGTGAAGGTGTCCAGGCGAGATAACCTACAAAGTTATTTTTTAATTGTTGACTTAATAGAAGACAATTCTCATTTGGAAAAGTAGTGCATTATATCAAATGTAATTTGAGAAATTGTGTTTTAGGTAAAAGGAACAAGTACATTTAGTACACTGAAGCTTATATTATGTTACAAAATGATTCAAACTAACTATAATTCCTTTCCCCATAAGCATTCCTCAATAGATTTATTCCATTGGGCTTCTAGTGAATGACAATGAAAAGCAATCTTCCAAAGATCACAGGTATGATCATGTTAGTCCTCCAATTAGAAAATGTACAAAGGTCTTTGTCTTCAGAAGTCACAGATTTTCAGTATGGGTTTTAGAACTGGTGATTTCACCGTGTAGAGGTTTTCCCTACACGTTCAAGACTGAAGACACTTTTTGACATGACAATTGCTCACAGACTCCACCACTCAGCGGAACTTGCAGTATTTTTCAGCTGAATAATGCATAGTGATAATTAGGAATTTGCAAATGTCTGTCAATTACAACATCTATATCTTTGAAAACAGTGTATTTACTTTCTACCGAGGATTCTGAGAACAAAATAGATCTGAGGACTTTGGTAATGCCTTTGTGGCTTATGGTTTAAGAATCGCTCCTGAGGTAAAAAGAAGAAGGGATTAAACATATCCTGGACATCTAAAGTGTTTGTACTGCTGTAGCTCCATACCTCAACACTAAGCCTACAGAGAAAGTGTGCTCAATACTTATTTACTAAAAGAAGAAACAAGATCAGAATTCTAGTCTTAGTTACTAGGCTTCGGCACTTTGCACTGGTTGTGACCTTTACTGGACTTTGCTACACACCATGGCTAATTCCCTCAGCTCCTTCAAACATCTGACCGAATACCATCTTCCTAAGGAGGCAATGCCCCCCCCCCCCGGGATTCTCAGCCCCTCTTCCCTTCCTTCATTTCACTTCATTTGTTTACCCAGTAGTTATCATTTCATCATTTTCTGTCATTCTCTTATAATTTTCTTTTGTATTGTTTTTACTCTCTGTCACCCATAAAATATAAGCTCCACAAATGCAGATGGTCTGATTTGTTCATTGGTGCATTCCAAGCTTCTAAAACAATTCCTGGCATTGTGAATGTTTTTTAAATGATTAAATCTCTGATAAATCATTACATTTTAGTGTTTCTGATCCTTCATCTGCAAAAAGGAGATGAAATCTCTCTTGCTCATTTTGCAGAGTGGTTTAAGAAACTAGTGAGTCTCCCCGTAGTAAATGTGATCCAACGGCACTTCTGAACTTTATGTGATTTTGTTTGTAACTCTTCTGTATGAGACAGTGCAGCTGATGAGAGTGAGACAATAGAGGTATCCCCTCTCCCCTAAAGGCTCAATATATGGACAGCGGTGATAGTTCTCCCCCTCAGCCAGGCACATGTCATGAAATTGGACTTACTGTTCATTTTGTTGACATGACTGAGTGATGACTATGAAGATAGTTTATGTGCCTTCATTATAAATTATAACCCATCCTGCTTCGATTTGGAATGTTCTTTTCCCTAAAATGCCTTCACTTTCCTAACTGAATTATGCAAGATTTCTCACCATCATAGGTGTGCTGGTTACTTTTTATGTCAGCTTGGCTAGGCTATGGTACCCAGTTATTTGGTCAGACACTAATCTAGATAATCTAGATAAAGCACATTATCTTCCATAATAGGGGTAAGTTTCATTGAACCAGTTGAAGACCTTCAGATCAATAACTGAGGTTTAAGGAAGAAATTATTCTGCCTTAGGACTGCAACATAGAAATCCTGCCTGAATTTCCAGCCTGCTGCATCGCTGTACAGATTTCAGACATCTAGCTTCCACAGTCAAGTAGCAACTCTCCACACATACGTTCTGTTAGTTCTGTGCCTCTGGAGATACCAAAGGTTCTGAGACAGCCTAGGTTTAGAAAACAATGCTGGTGACACCAGCTTAGAGATACACAGTTAACATGAACTACCTGATGATATTTCTTAAAGAAACTAATTTTTATTGAAGCATAATTCATGTACTTAACTCTAAAATGCACATTTTAAGAGTAAAGCTTAATGAACTTATACACATATCTATAACTGTATATCCATTGCCCTTCTTGCCTTTTCCAATTATTCTGATTTCTATTTCTATAGCTTAGTTTTGCCTGTTCCAGAACTTCAGGTAAAAGGAATCTGACAGTATTGCAATCTTTCATAAATAGTTTGCATTGTTCAACATGGTTTGTAAGATTCAATTTTGTTGTTTTGTGTGTTAGTAGATTTGTTTAACTTTTATGTATAAGTTTTGAATCATCTTGAATTTACTTTTTGTGACAAGTAAAAAGTGCAAGTTGAAGCTCAATATTTCCTAATTGTTTCCAAATGTTCTAGAACAATTGAATTGACTTTATCTACTGAGGTACCTCGGTTTTTCTTTTAGAGATAGAGTCTTACTTTGTCGCCCTTGGCAGAGTGCTGTGGTGTCACAGCTCACAGTAACTTTCAACTCCTGGGCTTAGGCAATTCTCTTGCCTCAGCCTTCCAAGTATCTGGGACTACAGGTGCCTACCACAATGCCCAGCTACTTTTTATTGCAGTTTGGCTGGGGCCCAGGTTCAAACCTGCCACCCTCGATATACGGGGCCAGTGCCCTACTCATTGAGCCACAGGCACCACCCTGAAGTACTTTGCTGTCTTTGTCAAAGATCAGATGACTGTACATATACGGGTCTATTCTAGAATACTTTGTTCAACTGCCCTACTTATTTTTCTTACATCAACTCCACAGTCTTAATTCTGTATCCTTACAAGTTGTCAAATCAGTTAGCGTGACTCATTCAATTTTGTTATTCTTTTAAAAAGCAGAACTATTTTAGGACTTTTCCATTTCCATATGAATTTGAAAATCATCTTGTCATTATCAAAATAAATGCCTCCTATTATTTTAATAGGGACTGCATGGAATTATAGGTTAATTGGTGGATAACTGTTCTTAATGTCAATCCATGAATATGATATACATTTCCATTTATTTAGGTGCTATTTAAATTCTCTTCATGGTATTTTGTAGGAGATTTGAACATTCTTTGAACTTACATCCTTAAATCTTTTATATTTTATCATGCCACTGTGGTTTTTTTTAACTTTAAGTTCAACTTTTTTGTTGCTTGTATATAAAAATAATACTATTTTTATAGTGATCTTATATTTTAGGAAATAATAGTCCCCATACTATTTTCATGAAATACTTAAAACTTGTGAAACTAACATCTACATAGCATAATAGAAAATTATTTTACTTCTAAGGTAAATTTGTTTCAATAAATCTACATTTATAATTTGTGATGCATTCATGCTTTGAAACAGTTTCCCACACCTTATAAAACATATAAACTTTAACATAATAATGCCATATATTTTAAGTTATTGTTCATATAAGCCTAGAAAGATATCAAAAAAGTACGTATAAATGACATAATATAAGAGACATTAAATATCATGTATAGGCTCAGTGCCTGTAGCTTAGCAGCTATGGAACAAGCCACATATACTGGAGCTGGTGGGTTTGAACCCAGCCTGCGCCTGCCAAACAACAATGACAACTACAACCAAAAAATAGCCAGGCATTGTGGCAGCTACTTGGGAGGCTGAGGCAAGAGAATTGCCTAAGCCCAAGAGTTTGAGGTTGCTTTGAGCTGTGATGCCACAGCACTCTACTGAAGGTGACATAATAAGACTGTCTCAAAAATAATAAATAAACAATAAATATCTTGTACATATGCACATGTATACAGACACACATACACAATATTAAGGTTTTCAAAAATCAGTGACACGGCACAACTTTTGCTGAGGCAAGACAAAAATACTTCCAAGCACAACTCGCTGTACATTCCTCCCCTTGTCTGTGATAGGGCCAATTCATTTAATATTGTTTCCTTCCCTGAGACGTTGTTCTTCCTACCAATTCTCTTCAGGAATTCAGAATTATCCTGATCTCTCCATCACCCAAATCCGACCAAATAGCAGTGAATTTGATTTTTCATTGTGGCCAATCACTTGATCTCACTAAAACTTACAATGTTAATAATAAAATTTTACGAGGTTCAGGCCATTTAATCACCAATGCAGAATTAAACACCTGTTCATCTAAGACAAAATAATAGTAATAATAATTGATCATCAAGCTACAGTGAGCTACAGTGTCAGACCAGACAAAGTCACATTGGGAATCCTCTGCTAATCCTAGAGGAAGCCTATTTTAGGCCTTTTAGGCCTTTTAGCCCGGTGTTGTGGATAGAGGAGAATGTGAACCTAGTTCTTTATTCTCCACACACAACACTATTGCCCTTGAAGGACAGAGAGACACGAAAGCCCTCTGCAAATGGACGGACATGGCTTGTGACCTTCACACAGCAGGGTCCTTCTGCAACGTGAAGCCTATCTTGCTTGCAAAGAAATTTTATACATATGCTTTGCGACTTTTTCCCCGAGTGTCAAACTCCATTATCTAATATCTATGCATGTCTCTCTTACCTTTCCTTGAATTTTATTATTAAAGCTTCTGACAAAGTAACATGTCATGGAACCATAATCTGTCAACACAAATGGACTAAACCCATACCAAAAAAAGGGAAAATCCCTTGGAAGATTTCTCTACCCAGAACAATCTGAATGCCAAAAAAAAAAAAAATTGTGGATTTACTGCTTGTATTACTGCCTTATTTTGCTGTACTGCTTTCATAGCAAATTTTTTTCTTAAAAAAAAAAAATGAATTGAGTTGCATAAGTATAAGGCATTCCATTGAGGGTCAAAATAAAGAGGGTAGCAGAAACAAAGATGACCAGATTGAACAGCAGTCAGTAGTCCCATCTACCTTAATATTTTTAATATTCAAAAGTTGTGCAAATTTTTCAAATTATGTCCAAATTAAAATGATGAAAAGTTATGCAAACTTTTCAAATAATATTCTATTCTTAATATTCAAAAGTTGTGCAAACTTTTCAAATTATGCCCTGCTGAGTTTAAAACCTTTATTTTTGGTCTTTTGCATTTTCTTTTTTACCTTAACATACTTAAAGAACATGACATTTCTATACTGCAAAGGGAAGGTGCCCCTTTGAATTCATAGGATAAGAGGTTGGCACGAAGACTTTCATGGTTTGAAGCAATTCCCTCCATTTTTTAAGTCCCTGCAATTTTTAAAGGCATGAAAAACACTGTTTACAATGTTCCTTATAATATACAATTAGAAGCCCAACCCAAATCAAAGTAAGCCACACAATGATGCCTGGAAGCAAAGATAATTAAGATAAGCAGATAATTAAGGGTGGGCATTACCAGAGAAACAGTGTTATGGTTCCTGAGTATTCTCTGGAATGCATCCCACCAAGCCAATTCTGGCAGTGAAACAGAGCAAGTGCCTAAGAACTATTCCTCCTGGAACCAAGTATTTCCAATAAGATTTGCTTTTTTAACAGGGTGAATTTTTAAGCTGACTCTTACTCTATTCCTCTGCAAGTACTGCCTCTTTCTTCCTAGCCTCACTGCAGCTATTCAACACAGCCCAGGAAACAATCAACCAGGGTCTTAATAGGGCCCCAGACACTGTGGATTCCAATCATACTAAGATAAGAATTTCCCAGAAGAGCAGGGAAGGCTTCAGGCTCCCACCTTTAGAATGACGTTTAGTAAGTCCTATGGAATCCTCAGATTTGCTGTTGCCAGTGCACAGGGCCTGAGAAAGTGCAGCCACAGCTGAATTAATCAAGCAATTTTAAGTACAATGGAACCTCCATAGTCAACCACCTCCCTACGTTGACTACCTCCTTAAGTTGACTCAATTTTGATAGACCAGATATGTACCACATGTCCATACCCACCTCTGTATGTGGGTGGTCAAATTACAGTGGTTGTGCTCTCATTGCTGCCTGGCCATCTGTGGATGTCAGGCTGTGGATGCCCCATGATAAAAAGCCTCTTGGCATTCACATATATTTTCTCAAAAAAGCTCTTGATATTCCTCTCTTCCAGCCTCCTCCCAGTCCTGCCTATCCCTTCTTGCCACCATAGGAGCAGACCATGTGCTCAGCTCCATTTCCTGCTCTTCACTCCTCAGAAGAACTGATGGTAAAGACAAGTTTGTGGCTTCTAGGCCCACCCATGTTAGATTCAGTTTCTCTCTGCTCCATAGCCCATAGCCAAGGAAAGGCCCTGTCAACCCTTACGTGATCACAGCTAAAGAGAGGAGATTGGGTCATAAAATAATCTGAAAAGGAATACAAAATAGTTCAATTTTTATGATAAATCATAATCTCATTAATTGTAAAATAATGAACAAGGCTATATTTTGCACACACGCATGTGTAAATGTGTATATACAGATATGTAAAATATATGTTTTGTTTTTTCTGTTGATTTTTACTTTAGAAAACTTCTACTAAAACCTCACCGGGCATGTGAACAGAGTGATGCATCTGAGGTCCAAATCCAGGGCAGCCACTTACAAGCTTGTAGTGTGTGGAGTTACGTAAGTTTCTGGGCCTGGATCCCTCACTTGGGTATGAGGGAGGTATCAATACCCAGTTCACAGGACTATCCTCAAGTTTCAACAAGAGTGTATACAAAAGTACATGGCACACGGTGCTCAGAAAACATTTGTCTTTTTTTCCATATTCTATAAAGAACTAATTTTAACAAATGCTTTTCATTTAGCAGCTTCACCTGGCTAAGCATGTGCTGAAGAAAATATGACATACTATCCAAGTTAGTGAGTTTATCTTAGGCTAGAAGAGATGCTGTAAATGTCAATATAAGAGACAAATTCAGGAGAAATGCAGTGGTGCTTCCAGGTAATGTAGCTGACTGAACCTGAAAGACGTAAATTGAACTTTAAACACCTTCTAGACTTTTTAGTGTCCTATAAAGTGTTCTAACATCTAGTAAGTCATTCAGGGTTGAGAATAGTCTAAAACAAAAGACCTATCTTTACTGATTGGATTGAGATCACTTGGCTCCATCAAATCAAATTTTCTGCTCACATGAAAGCAATAATCCCACTCTTGCCCTCATTCTTTCCCTGAGTAGCAAAGATAGTGAAGGTACCTAGATCACTCTTAGAATTTTGCTACTGTGTCCACAGTAGTATGTTTTCTTATAACTGAACGATGCATATTAATTTGATATTAGTATGAGCAGACTAATAACTCAAATGCTGACAATTGTGTTTTAGTACAACACAATAGGGACATTGTTCATTTGACAACATACACAGGGAAAACCTTTGTATTAAAATACCTAAACTCTTCCCAAGCCCTGGTCAAACAGAACAAGGTAAGTATGATAAACATTACACGCCTACATCATGAATACACCATTGTGAATCTGAAGAGTGCTGGAGGGCACAAAGGAGAACCTATTATGAAACCAAATCACACACCTGGGACTAACAGAAGCTGCTGCTAGGGTGGAAACTGGGGACCAGGCTGATGGGGGCACAACAGGAAAAGGATTTCCACTATACACAATTGTGTATGACTTAAATTTAAAACCAAATGAATGCACTTTCTTGCAAATGTAATTTAAGAAAGGGGATACACACAAACATTTGCAATCCTTAGCACCACCCCATATGTAAAAAAGCCCCCACTGGCTATAATTCAGAAAGTGGATCTCCTTCATACCATTAGATGTCCAATTAGTAATAAATTGTTTTGTAGGCAAAAATTAGTAAATCTTTCATTTTGTACTAAAGTAGTAAAAACTGCAGAACTTTTTTTAATTAAATCATAAACCCATAGATCATATATACATCAATGCATTTATGGGGTACAATGTGCTGGTTTTATATAGAATTAGGAATGCTTATATCACTCTGATTAATATATACCTCATCTTGTTTACTTAGTTATTGTGTTAAGACATTTATACTCTATGCTAATAGATCTGACATGTACCCTTGCATTATGCACTATAGGTGTGATCCCACCATTCACCCTCCCTCGATCACGCTTCCCTCTTCTCCTCCCATCCCCCCTCCTCCCTCCTTTATCTTGTGCCATAAGTTATGATCTATTTTTCATATGAAAGTGTGAGTGATTATAAATTGGTTTCATAATAGTACTGAGTACATTGGATATTTTTTCTTCCATTTTTGAGATACTTTACTAAGTAGGATATGTTCCAGCTCCATCCATGTGAATATAAAAGAGGTAAAGTCTCCATCTTTTTAAAAGCTGCATAATATTCCATGGTATACATACACCACAATTTATTAATCCATGCATGGGTCAATGGGCACTTGGGCTGCTTCTATGACTTGGCTATTATGAATTGAGCTACAGTGAACAATCTGGTCCAAATATCTTTACTATAAAGTGACTTGGGTTTTTTTGGATATACACCTAGTAGAGGAATTATGGGATCAAACGGCACGTTTACTTTTAGATCCCTGAGTACTCTCCATACTTCTTTCCAAAAGGGACATATTAGCTTGCACTCTCATTAGCAGTGCAGAAGTGTTCCCTTTTCTCCACATCCATGCCCACATCAGTAATTGTGGGATTTAGTTATGTGAGCCAGTCTTATGGGAGTTAGATGGTATCTCAAAGTGGTTTTGATTTGCATTTCTCTGATGATTAAAGATGATGAGCATATTTTCATGTGTCTGTAGGCCATGCACCTATCTTCTTCAGCAAAGCTTCTGTTCAAGTCCTTTGCCCACAATAAAATAGGATTACTTATTCTTTTCTTATTAATAAGTTTGAGTTCTCTATGGATTCTGGTTATCAAACCTTTGTGAAAAGCATCGCCTGCAAATATCTTCTCCCATTCTGAGGGCTGTCTGCTTGCTTTACTTACTGTGTTCTTGGCTGTGCAGAAGCTTTTTAGTTTGATCAGATCCCAGTAATATATTTTTGGTGTTGCTTCCACTGCCCAGGGATTCCTCCTCATAAAGTATTCTCCCAGGCCAATTTCTTCAAGTGTTTCTCCTGCACTCTCTCCAAGAATCTTTATAGTTTCATGTCTTAAGTTTAAATCTTTTATCCAGTGAGAGTCAATTTTTGTTAATGGTAAAAGGTGTGGGTCCAGTTTCAGTCTTCTACAAGTCGCCAGCCAATTCTCCTAGCACCATTTGTTAAGTAGGGACTCTTCCCTCCAATTTATATTTTTGATAGGCTTATCAAAGATCAAATGACAATAAGTGTGTGGGTTCATCTCTTGGTTCTCAATTCTGTTCGATACAGCTACCTCTCTATTTTTGTGCCAATACCATGCTGTTTTGATCACTATAGATTTATAGTATAGTTTGAAGTCTGGTAGTGTGATTCCCCTGATTTGTTTTTATTTCTGAGAAATGTCTTGGCTATTCAAGGGTTTTTTCTGGTTCCATAAAAAATGAAATACAATTTTTTCCAGATCTTTAAAGTATGACAGTGGTATCTTGAGAGGGATTGCATTAAATTTATAAATTGCTTTGGGTAATATGGAAATTTTAACAATCTTGATTCTTCCTAGCCATGAGCATGGTATGCTTTTCCATTTGTTAACATCTTCAGCTATTTCTTTTCTCAGAGTTTGGTAATTCTCTTTATAGAGATCTTTCACATCCCTTGTTAAGTAAATTCCAAATATTTCATCTTCTTTGGCACAACTGTAAAGGGAATAGAGTCCTTGAATGTTTTTTTGGCTTAATTATTATTGGTAACACTTCTGACACATACTAACTCCACCCATATCTCTGCACTAAGAGACAAAATCCATCAAGAAAGATAGCACCTCTCTCCCCCAGGCTCTTTTGGTGAAAAGAATCTGAACTTTTATAAGCGCCAGCTTGCAGACATATCCATTCACACAGACCAACCCTTTGTAATTTTTACTTGAGGCTTTCTAGCCTCCAGATTTTGGGCTATCTATATCCCCCTTAAGAAGAAAAACACTGATCTTATAAGCACAAATAAATTTTTTGTTACCATTAGAATAAAATTCTCCCAAATCACATTTCCATGTAGAATTTGCGTGTTTCCCAAACATATATTCAAACTATAAGTTAGCTTTTTAAAAAAAAAAAAAAAAAACCCAGTCAATATTTTTCTCTCACTTGATCAAGTATTTTTATACTGTCTAGAAGTAGGCATGACTATTTCATTAATGGTGTTTCTGGTTTCTAGACTTTGTGAATTTCATGGACCCAAGCCAATGGCACATACCATTCTTACTTATTGCAAAACCATTACCTTACGATCTGTAGACTGCCAGAAGAAGTGACTTTCCTTCTGTAGACATTACTGCTTTTCTATAAAAATCTGGTTGCCAATCACCCTACAGGAGTTCTCATTCAAGAAGCAAACTGGTTATGTTTGCATACTCACTGAGTGCCTTTGTCATTAAAGTGATTCAAATTGAAAAGCATTCTCAGATCTAGAAATGTTAACTGGCCAACCTCAAATCTACATAATATTTAAAATATTTTTTAATTATAATAATAGTGACATCTATAAGGAGCATGTAGAAATACTATGTACATGATCTAAGTTAAATATTTTCTATATGGCACTCACAATCCTATGAATTCAAAGCAGTTATGAAGTTCTAAAATGATTCAACCCAGAAATTTAATTAAAAGTGTACAGTGCCGCCTAATTTGATTTCTAGACACCATATAATTAATCAAGCTGCAGCCACCTTAGGATATCTTAAGATTTTCTGCAAGTCAATGAAAATGTGTTTATAAAATAAAATCTCAAGGCTTTTCACAAAATATAAATATTGAGTACATATAATTGCCTAGTATTGTGAAAGATTAATAAAATTGGCAAATCATCAATTCCCTTAAGCAACAGCGAAGGCTAACAGACAATGAGAGTTCACACGGTAATGTGATGAGAAAGCACGCAGAAACCTGAAGTAGGGGTATCTAATACGCAGATATCAAAAGCTGCTCAACAGTTCACGAGGGGAAAGTCAACACTTATTGCTTCTGATCCAAAGGAGTTTTATCCTTGTTAATATGTTGAAGTATTTATTCTTTATCTAAGCAAAACATGAAGATAAAAAATTCTACTATGATATTTATATCCCAACACATAAATACATTAAGAGACCACTGCAGGTAAATGAATTAAGTGAAAATCATCTATCCTGCAAGATGAAAGGAAAGGATAAGAGAAAACACACACAGCATTTAGTATGATGCTATTTAAGAACCTACAACATTTAAAGTTTCTAACACTTTGCTGCTTTTAAATTATAAGTATATTTATGTGCTGATTCTATATGCAAAACTTTAGAATTCTTAACCTTAAAAACTTATAGCTTCTCAAGGTTTCTAAGTAGATAAACATTATTAGCCAATAATGATGGATTTGTCTCTTACTTTCAAATCCTTTAAGCTTACTTTTGTAAGTTGTCTTACTGTGGTAATTAGGTCACCAGTGCAAGGTTGAATATAAGTGTTGATGTGGCCATTGTTTCTTTGGTTTTCATTTTAACAGCAATGTTCCTAACGTGTTAAATTTGATGTGTGCTTTAAATCGTTAGTGTATAACTTTATCAAATTAATACACTTTATGCTAAGAGTTTATCATGATATGGTGTTGAACTTTATCCTGCCTTTTCTCTGCCTATTGAAACATTTATTTTTCTCTTTTCACTAGAATATATGGTAAATTACTCTAGCTGGATTTTAACTATAAACTATCTCTGAATCCCTGAGATAAACCAATTCACATTTCCATTAATGAATGATATTGGCCTATAGTTTGGAATTTATTAATTTTAACCCTTAAGAACTGAAGCCATCACAACTATGGCCAGCTCTCACTTTTTTACACACTTTCAGGAATACAACAGGTGTAGCAAAACCAAGACCGTTAGAGAAGTACTTGAAACAAGGAAGACTACTACTGAAATCTGGGATGTTCTGATCATACTTTCAAATATTTTTTTCATTTTTGCATGTTACATCTTAGTTAACCAATAGTTACCATGGACCAATCTCAGTGCTAGAAACAAAGCAGTGGACCAGACTACAAAAGTATCACTCTGATTTCTTAGGGTTTATATTCTAGGTGAAGGAAACAGGCAATAAGCATAAATAAACAAATTGTGTTAAATTGCTACAGAGAAAGAGCATGGAGAGTGACAAGGAATACTTTAGTGGAAAGAGAGAAGGGTCAATATTCATTCAATAAAAATCAAACCATATTCAGAAAGAAAACAATATGAGCAAAGATAAGCTTTATGATATAACCAAAATAAATATAAAAGCCTTTCTTTCTCCATGAAAAACCCACTTTTGGCAAGCTGACAGATGAGGTAGTACGGTAGTTCTCAGCCCACTTCTTCCAATAAAACAAAAAGAAGGAATAATGCTTATTATGTAACCTACTCTTCCTTTCCTTGCCTAAGGGGTATACTGGAATAAAGACGAGACAGATGGGTATTTTAGTGGTTCTTTATTACTAAAGTAAATCTCTCCCAAGTTTTAGAACTACTTTTAGCAGTACATAACTTACAGTGCATTTCACAAGTGGTTAAGACAACAGCGGGTGACAAAATTTCAAGAAGAGTCTTGTCCAGGTGCACTTCAAAGTCCCCTGTAAATAGGATCCTCTATAATTCCATAATGGATTAATAAACAAGTACCCAAATTTTACAACATTTAGACACAAATGTTTAGTGTCTATATCTTACTCCTTTACTGAAATGGCAAATTGCCCAAAACAATAAATGTACTGACCTATTGTTTAGGTGTGCCTGGCATCTGTTCTTCATCCTGTGGGGAGTGCACCCTACCTTAATCCTGCCCATGTAGTTTGGGTAGGCATGACCTGGTTCCAGGTGGGGGTAAGTTAACTAGCCCTGGTTAACAGAACATCTACATGGCCATAGTAATTGAATCTAAAAATAAAGATATGCTTTACAGGCAGAATAACAGTACTAGGGTTTTTGGTTAAAATATTGGGGCAGAAACACGCTTTCTATTGAGTTTACTAAACTGGGAGCAGCTGGTCATTATGTTTGTGACTATTTAGAACATGACTTGAGAATAAAGAACCAAGTAGTCTGGCATAGGCAGGGTGAGCAAGAGACAGAGATGAGAAAGAGAGGCAACAGCCCTTTCAACATCTGGGTGTGACAGAGCCTGATGCCATAATCTTGAATTTCAGTTACTACGTATGTTAAGTCTATCTGTGTTATGTTTCTGACGTGTGCAATTACAAAGTCCCAACTGGTAAACCAATTAGATCATCAATTAACTCAATTGGCTTAAAAAAAATCTCCTTTGCCTTGATCATCCCCCAGTAAATTTAGCTGCAACTGATATATAATGCTGCATTTTTTAGGAAGTTTTTAAATGATCATAAAATTTTGTTCATTAAGCATAATATTGAAATCTATAAATTAACATAAATCTGATTAATATGCACATATATTTCTTAATGTATGTTACAGAAAAAATCACTATATTCAAAATTTTAAGTTAAGTGTTTAAACATTTAAAAGCAAAATTACAATTCACACTTCTATGTTATTTAACAAATTATGGCAAGTATATGTTTATTTCCTAGCTCACTAAAAACTATCAATATCTAATTTATAATTTTGCAATTCACAGTGATTATACAGTCCACATTTTCTTTTTCTTAAATATTTTATATACTTTTCATCTAAAATATAGTAAGCGTCAGAAAACTATATGATGTTTTGACATGAGGCAAAAGTTAATCTAAATGAAATTAATATCCAAATAATATATACCAATTAAAAAACTCTAAGAAAAGAATTAGCAGTCATTTAGCCACAATGACTAAGAAAAATCTGAATATTTGCTAAGACAATTAAGAACTCTAAAATTCCATTGAAGTTGAGCACTTAAAAAATTGAAAGGTCGAAGACAGAAAATTTCCCTTTTTCATGAGCCTTGTTAAAGTCAGAGAATCTATAACAGTGGAATCAAATTTAGTAAATTCTATGACTTTCAGAAGACTTTTTAGGAACTATAACTTGTAAGCTTTTTAGAGTTTACTAATTCTTCTTTACTATACATTATAATCTGGAAATTTATAATTTAAAAAGAACTAGAAGGCACAGCTTTCTTCTATTTTATCTTAGCATATATGCTTTTTATTAAGCTCCAGAGATATACTCGCTGAAAGATCTGTAGTCTCCGTGGAGATATATGGCATGGTTCAGAAGAGCCTTCCACAGAACCAGTCCTGCCCACAGCAGAAGGCCAAACACTTACGCCTATTTATTCTTACTTATTTTCATAAATTTACCACTAAGGTCGTATTTGCTATCACTTAGCTAACCGGCTATTCCTGAGGAGATAATTAAACTGTAAAGAGTAAAATTTATGCATTTTTAACACCCAATTAACCTGATGCAGTTCCTTCAGTGAGATATCTCCCAGAGGACGAGGGTCAACTGTAAGCCACTGTTTGACTTAAAGATGGCTTCATCTTTGTAAAGGGCCATGAATGTAAAGAACAACAATAACAATAAAAGACACCAAGCAACCAAAGAAAAGAGTCCTTTTTTTCCTAAATCCTTACAACAATTAGCAAAAATTTGAGAAAAAGTAAAGGTGTACACTTGTAATTGACTTGACAAAGTATATTCGGGAAGAAAATCTATACTCTTGATGCTACTGAGAAAACTAAGAAACTTTTCTTAGTTTATAAGAAAAACTGAAATTGTAATTTCAGAATACTTGAATCAGGTTTTTTTGAAATTTTATTTGCCAAGTCACCTGTTAAAAATTACTAAGCCTCCTCCTCCCTGCACCCCCAAACCCCACCGAGATGTGTTAATACTATTGCTTAACCTGGCAATTTGTAGGTTCAATGCAATGCCTTCAAAATGGAAATTGCTATCAGGGTTTATAAAAGTTTGTTACTGCCTATTTAGGGAATACTATGAGAAAATATTTGAGAAAAATATTATGCAACCATTTTCATCTAACAAGTTAGATTTAATGATTATGCTTATTCCTTTTTTCATGGTCTAGAACTGTAAATTCATGAACTAGATTTCTAGCTCATGAAAGAGCGACTTTCTGGTTCATGATAAGAGCGACTTCTTATCTAGGGCTTTAGTTTATTTCTTCTTATGAAGGTGAGAAAAATAAAAGTAAGTCTGTTCAAATGCTAGACTTTCTTAAAAAAAAAAAAAAAGAAAAGGCAACCCTCCCTAAAGAGCCTAAATCCTTTAATTATATCAAAAATATCTTAATATGAAGTCAGAAATTTAATAAATGGATAAGAGGATTAAGGTGAAGAATATGGCACAAGTAAATTTAAACCCTAGTATATTTAACAAAACTCATTAATGCTACTTAAAATCCAAAACTGAACGGATCAAATCAGAACCTCACATATTTAGCCAGCAGATGAACAAGAAATGACCAAGCTTTACTACTCTTCACAATAAAAGAACTACAAATGCATACCATGGATGTGTTATAAAACCATACATGTATACATTCATACAATAGAAGAATTCTATATGTAACTTGACATTTGGTGATTGGCATCATTTCACAAAAGCGTATCCCCACTAGAGAGTCAAAATGTTAGTTGTCATCATCTTACTTTACAGTAAGAATGAAGTTTAAGATTGGCTGAAACCAACCTAAGTACATACCAGTAAGTGGTATATAGATTCCTTTAGTGAACTATGTTTTAAAATACCGAGTTGGCCATAAAATCTATACACATTCTAAGAAATGTTACTTGTCAAAGTTGAACTGAAGGTACCATGACTGAACAAGTGTACCTAGACATGCTATGTACATCCATTTTACCTCCAATTCATACACTTTGGGGGAATGACTGATTTCACGGTCAACAACATCTTTTAAAATGTATACATATCTTTGGCACCCTTGGTAATTTACTTTGCCCCAATTTCAGCTTGCAAGCCTATGAACAGAATTGAACTTCCTTTCCTTAGGTCTCAATTTGGATACTTCCCATGCAAAAAAAGTTAAAGGATGTCCAATCATAAACATTTATTTTCCTGTGTTTCTGAAGCCTTATTTTGAAAGATTTGTCCATATAGAAGATCTGCAACCTAATTACTTTAATTATGACCTAGAAACTTTTGGGCATTAAATACAAATTTTGAAGCATTTGTAGAAAAGAAAACTGTAAAATGCAAAGACTATAATACAAAATTTTAGCTGAAAAAGAGTGGTAAATTCTTTGTGGTACTCTTTTTAAACACTTTTCCTTATATTCTTCCTGAGAGTTTCAGAATGACATAATGATTACAAACATACGAGATATAAACAATGACGGAAGCATAATAATCATGAATAGTGTCTTTGTAAAACATCTGTGTTCTTTGTCCATTAAAATCTAAAGTCTAAAAGAGTCATTATACTATAGATGTGTTTATTATTAAACCAACTCATTTTCAAATAGCATTAGTATAGAACTGTCACTCTGCATTCAGTAAGAGGAAGTTGACTCTTAATTAAAATATATTCCCTTACAAGTTACCAAAGTTGAGTAATGAGATGGAAGGAAAACTAATAAACCTCACTATTTTCTATACACAAAGCTATAGGCCAAACATTACTCATCTCTGATCCACAATGGAGAAAGTACCTCTGTAGTTCTCATTGTGATTATAATCAGAAATGCTGATAGGATCTCTCAGAGACAATAAACACTTTTTTCTAATTTTATAAACTGTTTTCTTTTCTATGTACAGACTGGGGATGAAAGTAAAAATTTTACATATAAACAAATTCTACAACTTTTCCACTCTCATACCAATAAAATGATTTGGACAGATAGTTCCTGATTCTGGACATCACTTAAACTCTTCTCTAAATAACATATGATATCTAATGGTCAATAGGCCCCAACTACTTTAAAGTATTCAGACTCCTTCCCTCGGGCTTAGAATTTCAAGTCTTACAAATTATTTTGACTTCACATTTTTCCCGTCAAGTTTCACCTTCCACCCTACTTGATGGTTTCAAGTCTTCCAGCGTGCACGTGATTTCTCCACTTGGTTCAGTTAATCACTGCAATTTTAGAGTTCTTTGTACAGCTGCTTCTGCAGTTTGGATAATTAGTGTTTTGTAAAATGAAAATAAACAGAAAGATATCTCCCACATTCAAGCGTTATTTAAAGAAAGGACTACATAAAACTGATGTAGGCAGTGCACACACAACACATTTTATTTCAAAAGGCTGAAATAATGCCATGTCCATCAGAGACCTTTCAATTTTCCAGAGACTAATTACTTGATTTCTTCTTTCAGCCTGTTGGTCATGCCTTTTTTTTTTTTTACTGTTTATTCAAAATATCCAGAATTGAACTAAAACTAAAATTAAATCCTCCTTTCATTTTTCATTGATATTAGTAATAAAGGAGGAGTTTGCAGGGCAAATAACTTACAGGAAATCAGATGACCTCCAACGACATTCCTCAGTGTTTTCTGTAAGTCCACAACACATTTTTCCAAAGATTACAAATAGGACTTCAGTTGTCAGATTCATTGACTTTTTTGTTGTTGTTGTTCTAATGTTCTTAATTACAGCAAGCTATTCCAAACCTCTGAGATGCAATATCTTCTGGAGCAAATGCTTATGTTTTTAATGTAATATATCTTCCCTTTCTCAATCGCAACACTACCATTTTATAGCAATTATTTTAAAATACTGGCTTCACTAACCTGACTTGCAATATAGCCTACCTGTAAATATATGCATCCCCCACTAATAAATGCCCTCATTGTAACAGAAGGTAGATATAACGTCAAAATAATTTCTTATGTTATCATGTGGGTTGGGATAGTGATGAAATCCAACCAAACTAAAAATAATAAGGGATAATGCTAAATATTTTTAAGTAACTTAGAGATCACCTCAATATCATCTATTTCTAATAATTTATCATTTGTCCTAAGTCTCTTAAGGGAGACCCAAAATGTCCTCTATTTCCTCACTTCACCCTATTGCCATTGCTTTTCCTGTGTGTCTTCTTCAATACTGAATCTCTTTTTAACTATATACTTATGAGTTAGAAATGTAATGAGAAAAAAATAGTTTAACAATTTGGAGATAAAATATTTCATTTTCCCTCTTCATAATGATCTGAATTATGGTCTTTTCTCATAACTTCTTCTAAAAACTCGGCAGTATTATTATATGAGAAGTCTTCCAAAAAGTCCATGGAAATGCATATGAGAAAAATACGCATGGACTTAAAAGTTTTTTTGCACCAAAATAAACTCTAACTCATAGTAGCATGTCTGAACAGGATCTAGCTAGGAAGAAAGATAAGACATCAGTTTGATAAGCTTCCCTATTTGAGCCAGTAAGAATTCTGCTAAAATTGAAGCAAGAACAAACATGAAATTTATGAAGTTGGAGTGAAAGGATAGTGAAATCACTGATGCTTTCTGAGTTTATGGGTGCCCTGCTGCAAAGCTTAGCAGTTGAATAACTTGTTTTACAAGGAGATGACATGCTGTTAAAGATTAACCCCACAGCACCAAGCCATCGACATCAATTTTTGAGGGAAAAATTTATTTTATTTGTGTCTTAAATGAAGAGAACCAACAATTAATAGCACAGGCAATAACCAAGACTGTAGACATCTTTATTGGTTCAATTTACACAATTCCGACAAAAATAAATAAATTTAGGGAAACTCTCCACTAGATAGTTGCCAAAACTGTTGTGCTCAGATCAGCTGCAGACAAGAGCAGAGCTTTCAATGGAAATTATGAACAAGTGGGATCAAGATCCTGAAGCATTTCTTTGAAGTAACAAGAGATGACACAAGGCTCCACCAGCAGTTGGGTTACCAAGAGTTGGCAGTAGGCCAGTCAAGAGCAAAGATCATGGCACTAGCATTTCAGGATGCTCACATCATTTTGTTTCTTGATGCTTTGGAGAGCCAAGGAACATATATATGTATTTTAATTTATTATGAGAATATTTTGAGAAAGTTAGCCAAAGCTTTAGCATAATAACACCACCAGAGTGTCCTTATCCACCACAACAATGCTCCTGCACATTCCTCTTATCAAACATGGGCAACTTTGTCAAGAGTTCTGCAGATCTCTGTAGAACTTCCCTTCAGCCCACACAGAAGCTGCCCTATTCCAAGTGAGATGACATGGAGGTGCAGCAAACATCAGCCCTCCCTCCTCTCCACTGGTCTAATAACTACTGTCCAATGCATGTATATCAAAGAAGGTTATCTATGGCTAATTCACCTACAAAACAAAGCTATATAACTCCATCCTATTGTGCTTAAAATATATGCCCTTGTTAAACTTAAAATGTTTCATCTCCTAGGCTAAGAACTTCATGAGGACTGAAAGAATGTTGGAAGCTTGGACTCGGCGCAGTGCCCAGCACCGCGTACAGTTCACAAAAGACCTGGAACACTCAGAGAGTAAGCTATATGATTGGACTTAACATGAATACAAATATTAGAAAGCAAATGTAAAACGCAAATTTTTAGGTTGAAATAAAAGCACCGTGGGACAAGATAGATCTTTTAAGAATGTATTTAAGAAGACATAATATAAATGAAATATTTCTTATTTTTTATTAGTGTAAACTTGGTGTCTAAAAGGATCTAGCCACTGTATAACTGAGAAAGACATCAATTTAAGTGACCTGAGAATGTCTACAAAGCTGCTAAAGATCAAGAATTTAAAGATATGGCTAAAGGTGCCCACTTCAATAGTCCTTCAATACTTTTTTTCACTTATAGGCAAATCCTCTCTCATAATAAAAATTAGAAAATAATAATACAATTGTGCTAATGTGTTGGATATGGATCTGACTCAAAGCAAACTCTTTAAAAACAGTTGCAAGGATATTGTCAAAAATAAGTATCTGTTGCTTTGACCCTGTATCACCCTGCATTATACTGTTGCCACTTTACATGTGAAAAAAAATTAAATATATACATATATATTGAGCATAATTGGCATATTTCTCATGATTAAACATTTATAGCCCTATTTAGTTTATATATTTAGTTATAAACCCCTTAATTTGCACAGGGATGGATAGCAAAAGAATATACCTAGTTGATGGCCTACAATATCAACACGTTGGTAGGCAGCATCTGGGATGGCTCCCAGTGACCACCACACTCCTGGTAATTGCATGATGAATGTAATCACCTCTGAATGTAGATGGAACTTAGTGATTTGCTTCTGGTGAACAGCATATAGTAAAGGCAATGGGATGTCACGTGGGATTTACTACAGAAGACTGATTTCTGTTTTACTCTCGCTCCACTTTCTTGCTTGTGCTGATGTTGCAAGACACATGGAAAGAATGTGGCAAGAATCAGAGGTGGGCCTCAATCTAGGCACTCATGAATTGGGAAAAAGTAAGGCCTCAGTGCAGCAGCCCAAAAGGAACTGAATTATGCCAAGAGCCACATGGGAGCGAGTGAGGAGAGGGCCAGAGGGCCCACCAAAACTGTGATATTAAATGTTGTTTTAAGCTACTAAGTTTGGCTGAAGCAATAATACCTGACAAATAACATTTTTCAAAGAAGTAGTCATTACTTTTCCATGATCATACCCTATTTAAATTTTCATAAAGTTGCATCTTTTATTTAAAAAAAAAAAAGCCTGGATACCAATAAGCAATTGTATGTAGTATAAAAGGAATAAGATCTGTTTGACAGATTGGTAGGGTGACTTTAGCTAAGAATAATCTGTTGTACATTTCAAAACAGATAGAAGAGAATACAGTAGCACCTCCATAGTTGACCACCTGCACACAGTGACCACCTCCTTAGTTGACCTAATTTTCATAGACCAAATACACAACACATGTATGTATCAGTACAGTGGGCCTAGTTCCTTATGTTGATCACCTATGTATACTGACCAGTTTGTTACAGTCCCTTGGGTGGTCAGCCTACAAAGGTTCTGTAATTCAACTATTTCTAGCATTAAAAAAAAGAATATATTCAATGTGAAGGACAACCCAGTTACTCTGATTTGATCCTTACACATTATTTAAATGTATCAAATCACTACAAGTATCCTGAAAATATGTACATGTATTATGTATAAATGGAAAAAAGATTTGTTGCTAAAGTTTTGTATCTAATATTGCATTTCACTTAGATGTGTTTAGGTAAAAAAGGGTTTAATGCCACTCTCTAATGAGGTCTGCCAAGTAAGACTAACCAAAGTCCCTAAAAACAATTTTGTTTTTCAAACAATTTTAAAGACATTATATTTAATAAACTTCATATTTTCCCAAAGAGTGACTAAGTCTAAACAAAAAAAGCCAAAACAATATTGAAAAGTGAAAAAATATTGTGTCTCATAAACATTCCCACATCTCAAAAGCCTGATTACTCTGAACAGGGTATTACAGATTTCCGTAAACAGATTTGGTATTGCATGTTTGGCGTGCATGCCATATGATTCAGTGCCATGGAAAATACCATGTGTTTAGTAAATAATTCCCAGCTAAATTCCAAGTATTGTTCGTAGAAGGAAACTAAATTCCTAAATTTCTAAGTCTAACCTTACCCATGATTATCATTAAAAAAATTTCTTTATTCTGCTCCTTGGTAACATATGGGCATTTGTTCTCCAATGATCATACATGCTGAAGGGATGACTTCTAGTTCTAGAGGACACAGAGGAAATGAGGGCCTCTGAAATGAAAAGACTGGTGTCCGTTATAGCCTATACATTCATATCCTAGGGGTCAAAGATACAGTAGAGCAGTTAGACCTGTTCATGTATTTCTTGTCATATGATTATGAATTTACCTGAGATAATTACAAGGGGATTCATAATTAAGAATTTTCTGGATATTCTTTACAGTACACGGAAAACCTCTAAACAATGGAGAAAGACAGTATATAACTCATCAAGTAGAGTGATCAGGTTTATACTTTATGAAACAAGATCAATTTACACTCCTTTATCTAATTTCATGTTGTTATAAAACAATTTCATTTCATCATTCATTATCCTGTTTTGAAATTTATGAGATTTATACAATGATCCTCATAAATATTTTATAATGTTTTTTTTAACAAAACCGAAAATTAACAGGACTGCTTTGGAAATTTTCTTCCTTTTTATATGCCTTCCAGATCTAAAGTGGTAGGAACACAAGAAAGGTGGACTTCTGGAGAAGAGAGGGGTAATGGCGCGCCTCTGTTTCCTCCCCTGACCTCTCCAGGGCTTGTTTCTGCAGCGCTGCCAACTGGGGCTGATCACAGAGTGAGATCATTCCCCAAACAATTGTATATCATGGACCTCTATCGTGACTGGTACAGCAAAATTAGACTAGCAGTGACAAATTCAGAATACAATTCTTTATAAGTACAAATATTTAAATATGAAAAAAGGGACTAAGATCTTTCCTATGGATTAAACTATTAAAGCTCACTTTAATTATCCACAGTTATGTTTATACAGGAATTTTTTTTCTTTCCTAACATTCAATGTGAGGGTATATATGGTTATTCTAGAAGGAGGGATAGGGTCTGGTTTAAATTTATTCAACAAATTGTAAAGACAAACTCTAGGGTACACTTCTAATCTAGAGAATGTATTTCCAGTCTTTCCAAATTCATGTGCAACATGAGGAACTGGCCACTGGGTGATAAAGTCAGAAAACTTTCAATAATGTATAAATGGCAAGGCCAGTAACAGGATCCATCGGACTAAGTTTAAGCTATCCACAGAGGAGTTATTTTAAAGGATGATTTTTCTTTTTGAGGTTGAAAGATTACTTGAAAATCAATTTTGAAGAAACGTTATTCGATGCTTTACATTGGTACAGCTAAGAATTCAAGGACATTCAAATATTTAATAAAACTCTCCAGGATCTAAAATCAATGTATACATATAGGTATCTCTGGAGGTGAGCAAAGCATTTGGCAGGGTTTCTTATAGTAGTATTAAAATATGGAAAAAATGTTGAAAGATGATAGTTAAATGCATTTGTCAGTGGATTATCAAAGAAAGATTGGTAATTGATCACTCACAACATTGTAGAACATTTATAGATACTACACAAGCAATCAGTCCTTCCTCTTTTCCAAATCAGTATCTTTCTAAAGGTATACATGAAATACAGACATCTAACCTGTACATTATAAGCTATGATCTGAATAAAAAACAATAGGAAAAAAACAAGTTTAAATTCACCAAACACAGAAACTCCTATATGTATGTAAAAAGAAAAGTCTATACAAACACAATCAAGATTAGCAGAATCATGTGTGAAGTTTTTTAAAAAGCTTAATTATATTCAACTATAAACAACATATATATTAACACCAAAGTTACAACAACAACAAAAAAAAATCAAAGGCCATGTATGTTATCAGAAATATCACATACAGAACAATGTAGGTCTTCTCTGAGAATGAAAAAAAAAGCATGTATACGGCACATACTTTCAATACATGCTCTTCTAAGGAGAGCTATTAAACTGGAAGCTTATCCAAAGAAGTACTCAATGAAAAATCTAGAAAGACTTCACTACTCAGAGACTTACAGGGATATATAATAACTACCTAGGAAAATATGCTAATGACAATTATAAGGAAGGGTTAGAGTTAAGGAACAAAGTGTAATGCGCAAACACTATAAAAAGGTGCATCTCATACGTCTCACAACACTATAAAAATGTGCATCTCATAGGCTCACAACACTATAAAAAGGTGCATCCTTTTCTGCCCCATGGAAAGCATGAACCAACTCCCTTTCCAATTGCAGGTGTTTTCTGTGAACAGTGACTAGAAGTTCCAACTTAACATATCCTTAGTGCTGATAGAACACCAGCATTGACTAAATGAAAAAATTCATACTGAAATAAGACTGTCCAGAAGGCAGCAGTTTATTTACTTAGGAATACTATTTGCAAATGGCGTTTCCTAATAGTGTTTTCCAAAAGTTGCTACTAGAAACCCTTAATCTTATGAGTTGTCCACAAGCTTACTCCAGCAAATGAAAAGTGGCATGCCCTTTTCTTCAATTTGGAGATGTGAAATGTTCATTAGTATGCTGAAGATCTGTGAGAGCCCCTTCATTCAATCTGTTTAACTCTATTGATGTTTCCTAAACTTTTTAACCATATCTTTTCCAGTAGCATGTCTGGTGGACATCCCAGGGTCTTTGGGTAAATATTCCCTTAGATGAAATTATGCATTGCTCAGTGAGTTAAGCTACTGAGTTGATTCACACCTGTGTCTTTGAGGACGAAATAAAGCATGGTATCTTAAACATTCTCAAATACATGAAATATCTTCACTATTGCATACTTAAGAAGAAACATGTAATGTTTCTATATCTTATATAGATATAAGATATAGATATAATGTTTCTATATCTATATCTTATAGGCCTGAAAGGTTTATCTCCTTGTCCAATCTTGGTAGCTTAGTAGAGAGCTGGGTTAGCAGGTCCTCAGCTCAAAATAACAAGGGTCTGAAACCAAGATCCAAAGGCTTCTCTTTTCCAAAAAGCCCACTTTCCTAATCAGGGAGTTTTCACAAGTGCAAAGCCACGAAGACAGGTATCCCACCCCCTAAATAGGTACGGTATGCTGGATATGGGAATACTTTCTGCCAAGGTTACTAGATTTAGCAGATAAAAAACACAAGATGCTCAGTTAGATTTGTATTTCACATACATAGAAAAGTCTCTAAAGCAAGTATCTTCTATGTAATATTTGGGACATATTTAACACGAAAAATTACAATCTATCTGAAATTAAAACCTAACTGAGCATTCTATATTCTATCTGGCAACACTACTCTCTACAAGAAAGTCAACTACGGTGTATACAGGCCCCCTGTCCTGGGACAATGAGTTCCAGGAATTGCACAATATAACAGGCTCCCATTTCTCTGAATTTCAGATTTGTCTCAATAAACTATTTTATATCTTCACAAAGTGGCCTCAGTAGTATATGTCTACAACTCATTTGTACAACACAAGGAAAAGGACTGATTTATTTTCCCATGTAATAATCTGGAGTACCATCAGAAGAAACAGTTTATTAAAAAAAATTATTCCCAATTGAGGATACAGACCTTATTGTTACTCTGCCAATTATCCATCCTTGGGCAAGTACTCGTGTCCTTAAGTCTTAGTTGTCCTGATTTCAATAATTCCTATAGCACTAATAATTTACAATTCCATTATACTAAGTAAATGAAAATTTGCTTTGTTCTTGATGACTAAACTAAGGTTATGCTCGCATATTTTGGAAGCGAAGGAAACCACCACCTCAACATTAAAAAATAAAACAAAACAGGGGGCAGCACCTGTGGCTCAAAGGAATAGTGCGCCTGCCCCATATGCCAGAGGTGGCAGGTTCAAACCCAGCCCCCGGCAAAAACTGCAACAAAAATAATAAATAAAACAAAACAAGGACCAACAAAAGATGGTCCTTATGTTTAATTAAAATCCACTATTTCAAAAGATATGTTATCCACAGGCTAAATATGCCATAAATAATTTTATAAATAATAGCTGCTGTTCATCATCCACATATAACTTTAAATACCCTTCATTTTCTAGACAGTCAGTACCAAATCACTTTTATTCAAGACCACTAAAAAAAAAGCAGTTGACAGTTGAACTATTAGCCCCCGTGTGGTACCTTCAAAAAACTATAAAATGCTGGTAAGTCTGATGAATAAAATCTATCCACTTTCTCTAACAGATTCTCCAAATACATTGTTTTAAAAAGTTATTTCTTGGCACAAAGAATCTATAATGCTAGTTCATCTCCCCTTCATTGTAACTAACTTAACTACTATTAAACACAGTGACAGTAAATGCATCTCTCCAGTTACGTGCTGTGCTCTGTTAAAATGTAAATGGCAGGTATTGCTTTCAAGTGATTAACATGTTAGGGGGAAAAAACACTTGACTACTTTAGCAAATACAAAAATAAGCAATTTCAACTATCTCACTGGCCAAGAATTGTAGCCTGATAGAGTTGCCAGTTAAATATAAGAATTCAGTTAAAGGTGAAATCCAAATTTCAAATTCCAAATTTGGAACATACTCACAAAAACCTTTGCTTATCTGAAATTCAGTTTTAACCGGGCATTCTGTATTTTTCTTTGCCAAATCTGACACTCCTTGTAACTAACTTAACTACTATTAAACACTGTCACGTGTTTAATATAGTTAAGTTAGTTACAATGAAGGGGAGATGTGAAATACCCATTATGAGATAATTGCCAATTTATATCATTTTTTTCTCTTAATCAAAACACTTGTTGTAATTTTTATTTTTCTTCTAGACTCAAGAATTTCTACTATTATAGCACACACTCAGATGAGCAATTTTTAAGCCACAACTTTCCTTATCATTAATACCCCTTCTCTTTCAACAAAATCAAGTTTTCACCATTAAAATTGCAGTCTATAAACATATATTCCAAAGACATCAATATTTTACCTACCTGTGGGTAACATATGAGAAGGCCACATAACAAAATATTTCTTCTTTTCATTTCCTTTGCAAATCTCCTAATCCACATTAGGTTTTCCATTTTCTGACCAAGAGGTGCTAATTTAAAGTCAAGAAAATGCACCTGCAAAATATAAAAGGCAAAGTTTAGAAAATATTTTCTCTAAAAGTCACTTAAATAAAGAAAACAGTAAAGAAGCTCAACACACATATGATTATAATATTGCAGTTGTTTTTATTAATTTGTATTAATTTCGAGTTATGCTTTGAGCCACAAATATCTAATAACACCAATGAATCCTCCTTTGTAAATACAGATATAGTGATATTCACTAGGAACATAATGTTGAAAAATATAAAATGCTAATATTCTACTTCAACTTACATCAGAGTTAAATGTCTGAAAAATATGATTTCATCAAATCATTCAAGTTAATTCATTATTTGTAACAAGGCTAGCTAGCAATATACAGTGTTATATACACTAAGAATTTAATATAAATAAAATTCAAAGGGAGCAATTATCCAATTAAGTAAATTAAGTTTTTTTTAAAGAATCCCTTTCAAAATAATTAGTAACTGGTATCCCTAATGAGTAATTATTCATTACTTAAGGAAAACCCAGAGGGCTTTTATATAAAATATTTTTGAGCAAAAGTAGTATTTTTCTTAAAAATATTTAATCATTTTTTAAACTTTTATTATTTGTAATAAACATAATATTTGTACATATTTATGTGATATATTGTGACATTCAAAGAATATATAATGATTAAGTCAAGGTATTCAGGGTATCCACACCTCAAGTATTTATCAATACTATGTATTAAAAATATTTCAAGTCCTCCTTTTACTTATTTTGAAATGTACAATACATTATTTACTACAATCGCTTCACTCTGTAATCAAATATTAGCACTTATCTCTTCTATCTTACTGTATGTCTGTGCCCATTAATCAGCCTTTCTTCACCTCCCCCCCACCTATACCCAACCCTTCCCACCTTCTAGCATCCATCATTCTACTCTCTATCTCCATGAGATGGAGACTTTTAGCTCCCATCTATAAGTGGAACATACAATATTTGTCTTTCTACACCTGGCCTATTTCACTTAACATAATGACCTCCAACTCAACCACAGTCACCATGAATGACAAGATTTCATTCCTTTTTTTGGCTGAATAGTACTCCATCGTGTATATATACCATATCACCTTTATCCATTCATCCACTGATACACACATAGGTTGATTTCATATCTTTTCTATTAAAGTATCTTTTGTTTAAATTTTAAAGATGTCAGAGTGATATTCCCTCATTTCTCTAAACTATTTAGGTTTTACAATATAATCTTGTCTCTGATGAGATATAAAAGACCTTAACAACAACAGCCCCCAAAGAAACAATTTTTAAATTGTGAATGCAGGTATAAACATTTAAATATGCGTATTCTTTTGCAATATTAAATTTTGAAAACTCAATTACATTGCTTAATATGTATTTATGAACTGGAATTACTTTAACAATACCCACCCTCATACTTTTATACCAATCCTTGCTTCTACTCTGCCCACTGTATGGAAGTGTATTCTATACAATAAAACATCTTACCATGTTTCTTATGTAACACATGGAAAAAAATCTTGTTTCTACCTATCACACTACACTTTTTCTTCCCAGGGAAGAATGCTTAAACAATATCTATTTTGAAAGAGCATTATACAATGATGTGTAATACATATTAATTTAGTAGATATTCAATAATATTTCTTAGAACTTTTCATTAAATGTAAGTAAAGACACAGACATACAGTTACTTCCTCCTGAAATCTAAGAAGACAATAGACTTTTAAATGCCCAGTCCAGAGGAAATCTAAAGAGTAGACAAAGAAGGCTCCACGTCCCTAGCTCAGTGGTAAGGGCACCAGCCACATACACTGGGGCTGGCAGGTTTGAACTTGGCCCCAGGCCTGCTAAACAACAATGACAAGTACAACAACCAAAAATAGCCAGGCACTGGGATGGGTGCCTGTAGTCCCAACTACTTGTGAGGCTGAGGCAAGAGAATCGTTTAAACCTAAGAGTTTGAGGTTGCTGTGAGCTGTTGGCACCACAGCACACTATTGAGGGAGACATAGTGAGACTCTGTCTCAAAAATAAATAAATAATTAAAATAAAATGAAGAGTAGACAAATAAAAGTAAAGTTTTAGAAGACAAAAAAAAAAAAAAAAAAGAAAGAAAGAAAGCGAGAAGGTTTAAGGATTTTCTATTTGCCACATAGTTGAATTACCCTGTGACCTTGGGTGTTCACCTTACCTAGCTTTGTTTCTCTGGAAACCCACAAAGGTGAAATTTCAGCTGGTTACCAGGCCACAGTTGCTTATGATAAAAATAACACCTGCCAGGCAAACCACAACTAGGCTAGGCTAGAAGAACTGTGAATGAACGATAAACAGTAGACCTTCCTTTGGTGTTGGTTAGCTCGTAACCAAGTGTTTCCAAACTGGGATCTGGATGCTTAATATTCAGGAGCTACTGCCAGAATGTTAGTTCTTGTTTGTAGCCTGAGCCTTCTAAAAGGAAGGCTCGCATGCCTCACCTCACCCCTTAGCTGTCCAGGAGGAGTTGTGGGTGGTCTCACTATACTGAAGAGAGGTGGTGAGCTAAAGGGACATTCATCTCCACCCTACCTTATTTTCCCGTGCCCTATACTTGTCTATAAACTTAAACTATGGTAGTGTCACAAAGATATCTCCACCTATGAATTTGAAATACTGTGCTGAACCTAAAATTACTGGCAGGTGGCTGACCTACAAAAGGCAGGCTAATTCCCAGATTTTGGAAGTTGCAGTCATGGTAAGAACCTGAAACCAGGAGATGAGCTAAGGGTATAATAAGGTCTTCTCATGAGCCGATGCTACAAAATAGCTATGTACTTCCAGGCCTCTTGGACTGTGGAACAACCCTGCTGTTTCAAGTTAACAGTGTCAAGGTGTTAATACAATTTAACTTTCTGAACTGCATAAAACCTCTGTTACTTAGATACCATGAAGTTCTGATGGCCACCATGCCCCTCATAGTTGATGTGAATAAAGTACCTGAAAGACTTTAATGTAAAATTTAGGCAAGCTCACTGCCAGCCAGCAAGGATATGTGGAGAGCCAGAAATTTCACTACAAATTTTCCTAAAATAATTCTGAATTCTGAAAAACTCTCATACTCGTGTGTGTGTGTGTGTGTATGTGTGTGTGTAGGGGGATAGTTTGTGGTAAAAAATAGTACAAAAGACAAAACATATAAGACCAAGAGAACTCTAATTGGTAATTACAGACTCCATGGATATTTGGAATGCACCAAAGCTAAAGAAAGGAAATATTAATTATGTTAATTGGAGAAGGAATGAGGCATACAATGGTGACTAGAGCTGTGCACCTCTGCAAAGTGAAGCTGCCATTAACATCATCAGCTCAAAAGGAAGCTCAAGCTCCCTGGAGCTGGGGCATCTTTCTGAAACTCAATTGATAGCAAGTACTTATTTTTAATTTTCCTAAAAGAATATTTGAAGGCTTCTGATTCTGGTGCATCAACCAAGTTGACATTTTTCCCCCTTTCTTCCTGAGGCTGTAATGCTACCCTATTTTGCAGACATCTATGAGCTGATGCCATTCCACATTGTATGGACCTAACTCCCCTACTTAATGACCAGACACAGCTAATTTTTCTAAAAGAAACACATGTCATACCTAAATCATCTAAGTTGAATATGAAAACCTGATATAATTATTTCTCGAGTTCCAGAAAATTCATGAGATGTCTAAAGAAAGAACAGATGATTTTCATTTAAGCTATAGATCTATAAAATGAAGCACCGCCTAGTTCCTTGAAACAAGTTAATGCACTTAAAAAAGAAATCAACAGGCCAATAGTGTTCACCACAGATTCCATAAATTAAAGAAATTGTGCGTAGAAGTGAATTCAAGGAAAATTATTTATAAATCTACAAACCGACATTTCTTTGTTATCCCTACAAACCAAGTGCTTAAATCATAGAAAAACTTGAAGACATAGGAAAAATATTACAGGTGCTTTTCACAAATACTTACTATACTCTGAGGACTGGGCTAGCTGATACAATTAACTTTTAAAGAAACACAGATATGGATCTTAACCTTATAAAACATATAATTAGGTTAACAAAACTCAAGCATGAAGTGGGATGCATCAGAAAATTCTCTTGTACCAGATGAAAAGGGCTCATGACATGATGAAAGCAGAATATAATCTTCAGCAGATATTATTCCTAATACTATGAAATCTAAGTTTAAACTTTACAAGGTGCTACTACTTTTGAATTTCTAAAATATATCAATTACTTCTGTGTTTTAAGAAAAAATATCAGTTGGCACAAAAATACAATCAATTTTAATTTCAAAAAACTAGGCAGGTTTATATAACCACAGCTGAGGGTCAGAGTAATCATGATAGCTCAGGAGAATGTAAATATTTTTGCCTTAATAAAACAAACTTGTAGCCTGAACAGGCTTGCATCTATTAAAATGCAGCAAAAAAATTCATCTACCATGATTTCTTCTGGTTTGCTTATACCTAAAACAAAGAGGTTTTTTTTTTAAATGTCTTTTTTGCACTGTTCATTAATTCACTACATGGAAATTACAGTGAAACAAAGATTCCCACTTACCATGACATTTCTAACAGTTCTTTCTCATACATACATTTAAAAAGATAAGGGTAGCCTTCCATCCTCCAAAAAAATATGTCTAATTTATCTAATTTCATTTTATGAAAGGTAGCATATCTACTCATGTAGACTGGTAAACTGTTTAAACATTTAACATATGGATAACTTTATGGCTTTGTGGGTGGGCGAGATTTCTGGCAGTTAGGGTTTAGAAAACGATCTTCTGTAACTTGTATGTCTTTATTAATTAATTAATTTTATTATTAGTTTTTTAAGACAGAGTTTCAAGCTTTCACCCTGGGTAGCATCACAGCTCACAACTTCAAACTTTTGGGCTCAAGCTATTCTCTTGCCTCAGCCTCCCAAGTACTTGGGACTACAGGTATGCACCACAACCCCCAGTTATTTTTGTTGTTGTTGCAGTTGTCATTGTTATTTTAGCTGGAACCCAGCTGGGTTCAAACTCACCAGGCCTGGTGTGTGTGGTCAGCACCCTACCCACTGAGCTATGGATACCATCCCCGTTATGCCTTTATTACACATCTAGTTCTAACAAGCTTCATATTTGTCAAGCAACCATTTAACATGTTCCTGATCCCAAATGAATTTCAATTAATTACTTTTATATTTTAAAATATGATTTTCAAATGATAAGTGAATAAATAAATAAACAGATAGATAAATAGTGATTTTCACTTGTCTCTGAGGACAGGTACATTAATTTGAAAACATTAAATATTGAATACAAAATTCATAAAAAGACCATATTTGACAAATTCTGTCTCATTCCAGAATTTATGTTCACAAAAAGGCCTCAATAGCTAAGTTTGTGTAACAAGGGAAAACAGACTATTTATTTCACTAAGAGGAAAGTGAATTCATATAGCTTGTGTATAAACTCCAATAAGGCATTGCTTAATGTCCCACAAAGTGGAAAGAAGGATAGGCAAAATAAAAGTTTTGCTAATTACCAAACAAACGGGTTAGAACTGGTAGATAAACCAGAGAGGTTCTCTGATTTCACACAGTAGTTCAGGGGTCCTCAAACTTTTTAAACAGAGGGCCAGTTCATTGTCCCTCAGACTGTTGGAGTGCCGGACTGCAGGCCCTAGGACAAGTCGGCTGCTAGGATAGGCAGCGGAGGCAAAAACACTGGGCAGGCCAGATAAATGTCCTAGATGGGCTGCATGTGACCTGCGGGCCACAGTTTGAAGACGCCTGCAGTAGATACTACAAAATTATCAACCTATGTGTATAAAAAGAAAATTGTGTGAATTAAGCCCAATATCTTTAAAACATCTTTATGAAAGAAATAAAAAGAAAAACTAAGGGAGGCAAGATGGCTGACTGAAGCCAGCTTTCAGCAGAGGCTAGAGTCCAGAGGGAGAAATAACAGCAGAAATAACCCAATAAAGCAAAAGATAGGGAGATGAGCTGAAAGAGAGGATCAATAGGTTTGCATCACCCCTGATGCGACAAGCTGCGTCTCCAAGGAAACAAATTTCAGCTTCTCTAGCCAAATGGTGAAAAATAATAATGGGGCAGAATCAGCAGAAAAACTCTGGCAACATGAATAATCAAAATAGATCAACTTCCCCAAGGAATGACAAAGGAGACACACCAGAAGATCCCATTCATAAACAAATGGATAAGATGTCAGAAATCAAATTTGGAATTTAGATTGCTAATAAAATTAAAAGAATGGAGGTAAAGGTGAAATTAGAAATTCAAGGAGCAATTCAAAAGTTGTCTGAAGAAATTAATAAATTTAAAGACAAAAATCACCAAAGATTTTGACACATTGAGGCAAGAACTTGAAGCCCTCAAAGATCTGAGAAATACAGTAGAATCCCTCAGTAACAGAATGGAGCAGGCAGAAGAAAGGATCTCTGACATTGAAGACAAAGCTTTTAAAGGCTCCCAAATGCTCAAAGAGAAAGAGAAGTGGAGAGCAAAAACAGATCATTCCCTGAGAGAATTGTGGGACCACTCCAAAAGAGCAAACATTCACCTCATAGAAATCCCAGAAGGAGAAAGGATGGTCTGAAAGGCACAGTTACTCTATGCCAAAAGCTATTTGAGGAAAACTTTTCAAGCATGAAAAGTGACCCTGAAATTCAGATAGCAGACAGTTTCAGAACCTCAGCATAACTCAACCCAAATAAAGCATCCTCTAGACACATTGTAATTAACTTCGCCAAAGTTAACAAGAAAGAGAAAATCCTGCGAGCAGCCAGACATAAGAAAATCATAACTGACAAGGAGAAGAATATTGGAATGACTGCAGATCTCTCTGCTGAAACTTTTCAAGTGAGAAGAGGACGGTCATTCACCTTTAATCTCCTAAAACAAAACAACTTTCAGCCCAGGATCCTGTAAGCAGCTAAATTGAGCTTCATTTATGACAGAGAAGTTAAAAACTTTAATGACATACACTTGTTGGAGAAATTTGCCCTAACCAAATCAGCTCTTCAGGATATTCTCAGATTCATCCTCCATAATGACCATTAAAATGCTCTACCACCAAAGTAAACTCACTCTGAAATTCTTGACCAAAACCCAATTTCCACAGTGGTGAAAAGATTCAAAATGTCTACTGGACATTTGAAAAACTTGACACTCAAAATACTACCAGGCTTATCAATACTCTCAATTAATGTGAACAGCTTAAACTGTCCTTGTAAGTGGCACAGGTTGGCTGACTAGATACAAAACTCAGGCCAGATACCTGCTGCATACAAAAAATCCATCTTACCAAAAAGGATAAATATGGACTCAGGGTGAAGGGATGGGCATCTGTAATCCATGCAAACAGAAATCATAAAAAAAGTGTTGCAATTTTATTTGCAGATACACTAGGCTTTAAACCAAAAAAATTAAGGAAAAACCAGGATGGTCACTTCATATTTGTTAAGGGAAACACTCAACATGATGAGATGTCAATTATTAACATTTATGTGCCCAACCAGGATGCGCCTCAATTTATAAGGGAGACCCTAACAGACATGAGCAATTTAATACCTTCTAGCACCATAATAGTCAGAGATTTAATACCCCTTTGCCAGTGTTGGACAGATTCTCCAATAAGAAACCAAGCAAAAAATTCTCGACTTAAACTTCACCATAAAAGAAATGAATTTAATAGACATCTACAGAACATTTCATCCTAACAAAATTGAATACACATTCTTCTCATCAGCCCATGGAACATTCTCCAAATTTGATCACATCTTAGGTCACAAGTCTAACCTCTGCAAATTCAAAAGTATAGAAATTATTCCTTGAATTTTCTTGGATCATCACACAATAAAAGGTGAACTCACCAATAACAGGTATCTACATACTCATACAAAGACATGGAAACTAAATAACCTTATGGTGAATGATAGCTGGGTCACAGATGAGATCAAGAAGGAAATTGCCAAATTTTGGAACAAAAAAATAATGAAGACATGTATTATCAGAACCTGTGCAATACTGCAAAAACAGTCCTAACAGGGAAATTTATGGCATCGCAAGCCTTCCTCAAGAGAACAGAAAGAGAGGAAGTCAATAACTTAATGGTACATCTTAAACAGCTAGAAAAGGAAAAACAACCAACCCCAAATCCAGCAGAAGAAAGTAAATAACTAACATTACAGTAGAATTAAATGAAATTGAAAACAAAAGAATAATTCAAAAAATCAATGAATCAAAAAGTAGGTTTTTTTCAAAAATTCAACAAAATTGATAAACCTTTGGCCAACCCAAAATAGAAAATTAAAGTCCATAATATATCAATTAGAAGTGACAAAGGCAAAATAACAACAGACACTTCAGAAATTCAAAAATCCTTAATTAATACTACAGAAAACATTATTCTTAGAAATATGAAAATCTGAAAGAAACTGACCACTACTTGGAGGCACGCCAGCTTCCTAGACTGAATTGGAAAGAATTGGAAATGCTGAGCAGACTAATATCAAGTTCTGAAATGGAATCAACTATACGAAATCTCCCAAAAAAGAAGAATCCAGGACCAGATGGCTTCATATCAGAATTCTACCAAATCTTTAAAGAGGAACTAGTACCTATATTTCTTAACCTTTTCTAAAATATAGAAAAAGAAGGAATATTACCCAACACATTCTATGAAGCAAATATCACCCTGATACCCAAATCAGGAAAAGACCCAACAAGAAAAGAAAGCTATAGACCAATATCCTTAATAAACATGGAAGCAAACCTATTCAATAAGATCCTAGCAAACAGAATCCAACAACACATCAAACGAATTATACACAATGACCAAGTGGATTTTATCCCAGGGTCTCAAGGTTGGCTCAATATACATAAATCTATAAATATAATACATCACATAAACAAACTAAAAAACAAAGGCCATATGATTCTCTCAATATACAGAGAAAAGGCTTTTGACAATATCCAGCATCCTTTCATGATCAGAACATTTAAGAAAATAGGTATAGAAGGGACTTTTCTTAAACTGATAAAGGCCATCTACAGCAAACCCCACAGCCAATATCATATTGAATGGAATAAAATTGAAAATATTTCCACTCATATCAGGAACTAGACAAGGTTACCAATTGTCTCCACTGCTTTTTAACATTGCAATGGAAGTCTTAGCCATTGCAATCAGGAAGGATAAGGTGACAAGCGCATACAAATAGGGTCAGAGAAGATAAAACTTTCACTCTTAATAATATGATTTTATACCTTCACTCTTCGCAAATAATATGATTTTATACCTGGAAAAACCCAGGGACTCAACCACAAAACTCTTAGAAGTGACCAAGTAATACAACAGCATCTCAAGATACAAAATCAATACTCACAAATCAGTAGCTTTTATACATAGCAATAATAGTCAAGCTAAAAAAACAGTCAAGGGCTCTATTCCCTTTACAGTTGTGCCAAAGAAGATTAAATATTTGGGAATTTACCTAACAAAGAACATGAAATATCTCTATAAAGAGAATTATGAGGCTCGGCGCCTGTGGCTCAATCAGCTAAGGTGCCGGCCGCGTACACCTAAGGTGCCGGGTTCGAATCCCCAGCCCGAGCCCGCCAAACAACAATGATGGCTGCAACCAAAAAATGGCCGGGCGTTGTGGCGGGCGCCTGTGGTCCCAGCTACTTGGGAGGCTGAGGCAGGAGACTCGCTTGAGCCCAGGAGTTGGA